>PVJX010034001.1:0-19230 GCA_004027295.1 Dolichotis patagonum
GCAGTAGGGTCCTTCTCCTGAGAGTCCAACAGAGACCAGAAACACTGCAGTTAATGGCAGAGATAGAATTTACTTCTGTGTTAGAGAATTTCTTATACAATTTACTGACACATTAGAGCCGTTTCATATATCTGCATTGACTTGATGTTAGAGTATTGCTGAAAACCTGATTTGATTACTTTGGGGGTCCTATAATGTCAAATTTATTTGGGACAATTCAGAGTGTATAGCCATTTAGTATCTCATGATTTATCATCAGTCCTTCAGGCCACAGTAAGATAATTTCAACTACTTCTAAAGAAAATAATTATTTGTCATTGAGGACATTGTTTTTCCTCAGGGTGCTGTAAATGAGTGTGTGCTATGATTTTCTTCCAATGGACTGCCCTTGGCACCCTGATCAGCTGCAATCATTTCAGCTACCCAGGACCCAACCAGTTCATAAGAGCTCAGATGCACAGAGGCTCTTCTACCTCCTTACCAGCTATTCCACCTTATTTTTTTCTGAATTCCACCTGGCAACATTATGCATTGCGTAGTTGTTTACAGTAACATGATAAAATATGTATGTTGCTGCCAAATTAAAACAGGACCTTTAAATAATTTTTCACAGTTGTGGGTTTTTGTATAAGGTATGCAAGTTACCTTTCACTTTGTCAAAAATATTCTCATGTATTCTTATCTGTTAATTCCTTCATATTTTCCAGGAGTTTATCCTGCAGATGTTTTCTCTATATGTTTTATCAGAAACAGTAGGTTAATTGCTTATATAATCTGATTTACTAAGGGATGTTGATATTGTCATCATTCCTATAAATTATGGCATAAAGCAGGAATTACAAACAAAGCTGACATGTCACACAAAGCTGATATACCACACAGGGAGTAAAGAGATATTGCTATCCATGCCAGGTGAAAGTAAACTGTTTCTGGTACTATGATGGAGAAAGTTTCCAGCTATATGCTAAGCTGGAGAGTCCTGCAAATTTGCTTTGTTATGAGAGATATTTGGTTCAGTAACTTGAATCTGAATAACTATTGACTAAACTCTTAGTCTATTGAACTTTTATAAGCCTTATTGATTTTCTCTACAAATCAAAGGCAGATCAAAAGGGGACACAGAAGAGATCAAGTCCCTTGCAACTTTCAGTTAATTAATGATAGCACTAATTTATAGACTCCCATAAGAGATATAGTGCTGTTTTCTATTTACTCTTCTTAGGGAAGGAGAATTCTATTTGGCTCCCATTTGACCTACAATGTCATATTATTGCTCATTACAGGATTCAGAAAGTCAACATAGATGCTGTATTCTGCTAGTTATTAAATCTATCCATTCATATTGTAACCTAGTTATTGGCCAGTGGGACAAAGTGTTGTCTATGAGATAGAGCTAGACCTTCATTCTCAGTAGTGCGTACGAGTAGCATTCTAAGGTTTTCAGAGCTTAGCAAAGTCAGGATCTGATAGTCTCCCCAAAATTTGTGTACTTTTCCAATATTCTACTACACTAGTAAATAACCTCAAGGCTCTGGCCAAGACTAGAATTTAAGAATATACTTTGATGTTATTATAGAAATCTTTCTTAAAGGTATCTGACTTCCTATACTTTTAGAAAGTTTAGGTATGTAAGTTTGTTCAGGTGTCAGTTGAAAAGTCATTGCAGTTTATTGATTTTATTCAGCTTACATTTGGTAGACCTAAACGATTTTAGATATGTAATAATTTAAGTCATTAGGGACATGGTAGTTAATTAGACAGTATCAAAAACCCATTTATGATGTCAAGTTATGCCCTTTACTACTGTAATTCTACTATTTATGGTAGCTAAAGTTCCATATTTCCACTGATGAGTAAATTTTACCACCTGATCTCTGATATAACAATACCAATTTTTCCACTGGTAGTCAGAAATCTATTTTATGGAAATGACCTTTATTTTTATCTACAGGTAATAGCATCTTTCAAGAATACTGATACTACCCCTCACCAATGTATTTTTGTATGTGTTGGTAAAAGGACAAAGTTCTGGACTCTTAGAAGAGAGAGTTAAGAGGTAGGTAGCTAGGGAGGTTACATATTAAAATCTAGCAAAAATGATTTTTTCTACCTGTTCTTCATATTTCTCTTATATTACTCAGAAAACAAATGCTGGTCTCACAGATTCATCCATCCTGGGTTGTGATGTAATCTCTTTTCAACCAATCAATCAAGTGTACAACCAGAACTAATTACTTGCTTGGATAAAAATAAATCCATCCATTTTGTTTCTCTTTCCTTGATTTACAGCCCTCTGTATATGGAAGAAGGTGAATTTCTTAGGCTACCTAGCTTTAAATCAGTGTTCACATTTATTTTCTGTATGATCTTGAATAATTTGCTTATCCTCTGCCTACCAGTGTAAAATAATAATAGTGTATATCTCAAGGATTGTGAGGGCAATTAAAGTAATTATAATAGCATATAAAATAGCAATTATAATTGAACACAAAGTGTTCAATTAATGATAGCTATTTTTATTTTTATTAAGTATAAGTCACTATCTCTAGTTTGCCAGTAACAATCTTTCTTCCTTTTGTTCTATTCCTACCTTCCACTGTTGTTTTACATTACCCATGTGTTTCATTTTTGCTAGGCTGGACTATATCATGGTTCCTGACAAATCTCTCACTTTCGTATTTTGATATCTTTTTCTGACACATCCTTTCGTGGAACACTGCTTATTAGATTTTACACATGTTGTGATGTTCATATCAAGTGCTACTGCCATTGTGAAGAGATACAGACAAAATACATGGACAACTTCACAGTGTTTTTGAATTATTGGACAGAGCTGTGGATTTAGCTCAGTGGCATATGTGCCTGCCTGATAAATGCAAGGTCGTGAGTTCAATCGCTGGTATTAAAACAAAACAAACAAACAAACAAACAAATTACTTATTGGAGAAATGGCTAGAGCTATCTAAGAGCTCAGAAGATGGCCTGTTTAGCTCCAAAATGAGAAGCCAGTAAAGAATTCTTGGAGGAAGTGATGCCAGTACTGAGTCATCATAATGTTCTGAAGTTCATAAAAAACAAAACATGTTCAGTGAAGGATATGCATTTAGAATTTCTGAAGTGAACTCATGATTTCACTGGGAAGGTAAGATCTCAGGGAACTCTGTATGATAGAATAAGGAGCATGAACATATTATTAAGTGGCATTGAAGCATTTTCTGATTGTTAATTTAGATAATTCATTTTGGTAGTGGTATAGAGCTGGAGCCATGGAGATTAAAGACAAATTATAATGATATACAAACATATAGGTGAGAGATAGAAAGGTTAGGAATACTAGGAGCAAATGGAATAAATTTGAAAAGTATCATGTAAAGAACTAGAAAGTTTTGTGATTAATTAAATCTGGGAGATGGGGGAAAGAGGAGGTAAATATATCTTTTAGATTCAATGGTGTAATGGGGAAGTTTGGTATTAGAGAATATAACCTAGATTTGAAACTGTATAGCATAGAAGACAGAGAAAAAACTTTCAGAATAGTTTCAGAATCTGAGCCCTGCTGCATATGCGGTGATGTTTACAGTTTCTTATACACAGAGATAGCACTATCTGAGGTACAGACTCAAATGCAACAGATGAAGGAAAATATATAGCTGTGTAAACATGTCCAACCAAGTCTATATCTACCTGTTTCTCAAGCCATCTTACTTGCTATTTTAGAGAAAAATGCCATAGTAGAAAACATCCATATTCTTAAAATATAAAGAAGGAGAGAAAGGAAAAAATAAAGACAAAACGACAAAGGAAAAGCAAACAGCCATATTAGAGTTGAATTTATTTAAATAGAAAATTCATCAAAATTGGAACTAGTGGATATTATAGTATAAAAATAGATATTTAAGTGGATAATAAAATATTATTTTTTTGTGCCAAAGTTATCTAATTGTTACCACTATTCTTTTAAAAATATATTCCATGTTGAGATACATTTCTCAGTTATGGAAATATTGATGGCAGAGGTGGAATGGAAAGAATACAGGACTGAAAATTCTGAAGGTTGTGTTCTAGCCAGCAGTGCCATTATGAACTTGACTAGAGTTGAACATTGTTTATGTTCTCTAAAATCTGTATCTGTTTGATATTTTTGATTTGTAGATAAAACAGGGTCACCGGACTACTTCCCTCCACTTACTGCTTGTCCACTCCTCTCCGCTCTCCTGAACCTAAGAAATGCCCTAGGGCCAACCCCCACAACTTTGTTCTTAAGCTTTCTATCCTCAGCCAGAGATAAGAGGAGCCAAAAGACACTGAGCCGCCCTGGAAATTGTATGATTCCAAAACAGGACGCCGATGTGCCAGATCCTCCTGCAGTACCTTTTTTTCTTTGTACCGAGAATCAGACTCATGACCTTACACTTGCCCGGCAGGTGCTACACCGCTGAGCTATATCCCTGGCCCTGCGGTGTATTTCTTACTTGAAGCTATTGATGGTTCTTGCATATGGACTGCATGTCCTACATCTAATTATAATGGTGTGGATTATAGGAAAGGACATGTGCCATAGATACAGCTGAATCACTCTGCACCCTGTCAACCACATTGCCAACCAAACTGTGGAAGAGCCAATGGGAGGAGCCTCAATTTCCTAAACCCAAGACTGTCAGCATTTGGCCACTTTCCTTTCTGTTCCCATGAGCTTGCTCACCCTGAGTACGCTGTTGCCTGATTAGATTGTGCTTTTACACCCTAACTGTTGCATTCCATGCTCATTTCTTTGTTCATTGTGTAGGAAAACCTATGAATCTCTTTGAGACCCCATTATCCAGGGTAACACTTTGGTTCTATATTGCAGCTTAGACTTCTTTGATTTTTCTTTTTCAATTATCTCATTGATGTTATACTCTGGTTCATTATGACTCTAAAATATTTGCCTTATTAAAAAATGCTAGAGCAAATAAGAAACACATAAGACTGGGTCCTGATATGGTTGCCCATGAAATAATTAATATAGTATGATATAAAAGTATTAAATTAAGGTCATAGAGCAAACAATTTTCATTTCTGTCCATGCTAAATTTGAAGGTCATGTAAAGAATGTATAAAACTTCATTAGTTGTCCATTACTGAATCTCATTAGTGGGTTAAAGGGTTAAGAGTTGATAATCAATAACAATCCAGTCAACTTTAAGGGTTAGATCTAAATCCATTTCCATTTCATTTCTATTTTACAAATATTGGTTGAATAAATGTACAAAAGAACCCAAAAAGTCTTGGCTTGCTTTTTGCTCTACTTTTTAAACATTAAAAATGTTTGTTATCACTGTTTCTCTTAATTAATTGCAAAAATGTTTGTTATCACTGTTTCTCTTAATTAATTGCAGATTAATAATTGCATCTGCCTTTAGTAGTACACTGACCCACTTACCTGCCTTCAGATTCTCTCATCTGTGTTTAACATGTGAAAATTTACCACTAGTGTGAAGTGGCAAGTGTCCAATTTTGTCTGCTACTAACAATTTCAAACTGATTGAAGTGATTGAGCCATGTGTGGTGGAACACCCCAGGAATCTTAGCGGGCACTCGGAGGATGAGGCAAGAGGGTGATCGCAAGCATGAAATCTGTCTGGACTGCGTGGTGAGCTCCAATTCAGCCTGAACTAAGCAGTGGGAGCCTGGAGAGAGGAGAGGGGAGTGGAGGGATAGGAAAGGGAGCGGAGGGAAGGGGGCGGCGCACGGGGGAGAAATTTTCAGTTGCTTCTACTCTAATGCTAGCCTTAAAAGTTTTTGAAAATCTTTCCTTTCTGGAGGAAATCTAAATATATTGGAATGAATCAATGTTAATACTATGATTTCACAGTAAAAAAAACTTAAAATTAAGAAACTTTTAGACAATTTGTGATGGCTTTGACTGTCTTTTAGCTCAGTTGTACAGCAACTAATATGAAAATAAATATAAAAGTAATCTAAGGAAGAAAGGATGCAGATGGTCTGTTTTGCAGGAAAAACAAAGAAAGAAACAAAACAAAACTCCAAATACAATCCCTATAGATATAAACAAGGAAATACGTTGTTCAAAAAATTTAAATTCGGTGGAGTACTCATTAGGTTTTAAACTTATGTTTAGTTCCTAAATAACTTTCCTTTTTCTAGACTACAATGTCCTTGAAAAGTTAATTTTGTTTCATCTCTGGATGCAGGCAATTTCGAATGACAATGGAAGTTGAAAGCTTCCTAGGTAAAGATCCTTCAAAGAATAAGAGACTCACGATAGGGAAGGATAAAAGTCAACAGTTTATACCACTCAATTGCTTTTAAGATTTTCATCAAATGTATCCCAGCAGTTGAAACTTACTAGAGAAGCTTCCCAGCAGAGTTAAAATCATAAAACAATTACAATGTTACCTTTGTTTCTCTGAGCTTTCAGACAGGAAAGGCAGCAAGTGAGCTACATATCAACTTACTTTCTTCCTGTTTTGGTCTGCTTTTAGCAGATTGGGGTGGACGAGATTCCTACCCAGAGGTCCACAGCATTAGCTGCCGTGTAAGATACTTATTATCAGCTAGAAAAATACAACTTTATTCTAGGATGGCTTGTGTTTTATAGATTCCGATACATACTCAAGGATGAAATCTTCCAAAACATGAAAAAGGAATCCATTGCTATTTAAAAAGCAAATATTAATTTGAGATTAAATTATGTTTTGACTAATGCCATCATAGTTAGGATCTGACTTTCAAAGTATGTATGTATCATGACAATGAATATAGTACATATAAACATGAGCATTTCCAAATATTAAGGAGGCTGTATTTTCTTATCTGAGATGTCACCAGTCTATGATCTTAACACTCACCATTGCTCCAGCAACTAATACAAGTAACTAAAAGAAAGCTTCTCTCCAATTCCGGTTGAGTACGGTATGCTCTGTCTTGGGAACAGTTAGGAGTTGAGAAGATTTATTAAATCTAAATTGTAGCTGGTTCTCGGAAATGACACAGGATGTTGTACAACACTTACTTTATGTTATATGGCAAGCTAATAAACATTGGAATTAATTTTCTTAGCTCTTCATTGATGTGAAGTTTTACTGTAGAGTTACATTTTTAAGGTTTAATTTTTTAAAGAAATCTTAATGTTGGCACTAAAGAGACACTCCCATCCGCATCCCTAGGCCAAACTATATTAATTTGGCTAAATTTCAGTAAGCTTAATTACATTTTGTCTACTTAAATTTTTGTGACTATCATTTCTTTTTATTTATATAAGTGCTGTATTTTACTGGATGATATTAAAATATCCATTACATTTGTTTGTTAAGTTTCAGACTTTTAAGAATCATATCAGTTTCTGTGTAAATGGTTTTAATTAGAAATAAATTTAAAATATATTATGATGCTATTTTAAGGTGGTATCTATACTGTGAATAAATATATCCAAGACTATTATTTTAAAATAATACTGTAGCTATAGTTAAAACTTTCATGTAGAATGGTAACAATCAACACATTTGACAGAAGGATTGAGGAGTTAAAAATATACCACTCTGGCATATTGGCTATTTTGAATTAAAGGCACTTAATAAAACTGTAGATGTAAGGTCATTTGGACCATTTTTTCTGTTTCTTTCTTTCTTTCTTTCTTTCTTTCTTTCTTTCTTTCTTTCTTTCTTTCTTTCTTTCTTTCTTTTTTTTTTTTTTTTTTTTTTTTTGTGGTACTGGGGATTGACTCAAGACTTCGAGTTTGCCAGCAGGCGCTTATGCCGCTGAGCTAAATCCCCAGCCCTTTTTCTGTTTCTTAAAAGCCAAGGAAGAAATTCCTATATGAAAGACACCTTCTCTATACCATAGGAATAATATTCTTATCCCAAAGGATGAAAAGTCTAGATGAAAAGAATTTTATCATTTTATTCCAAAGAACTTTTAAAAATAATTTTTATTTTAGGCCTCCTCACATAATTTAGCTGTTTCTTCACAACTTACTGTCTTTGTCCAATTCACTTTATAAGAACTGACTCTAACTGCTTCTTTTGGTCTTCATTTCCTTATGAGGGCTCTTGTGCCATGTAAAAATTGTATTAAATAACTTTGTAGCCTTTTCTCCCATTACTCTATCTATGCCAATTTAATTCTCAGACTCAGCTAAGACCCAAAGAAAATGAATATGGCCTTTTGCCCCCAACACTATCTTAAAGTATGTACAGTTTTTAAACTACAGTATCTTAGTCTCTTTTGCTTGTAAAGAGAGTTCACATGTGAGGAAGCTAACATAATTACAGGAAGCAATACTTCAGCAAGGAGTGATAGACCAATCAATTCTTTGACTTCTGTAGAAATTAAAATATTGCGTTTTAATGGTTGCTATGATGGCCAAGATAGCTCAGCAACCTTTTTGCTTCTGCCAGGTATTTATCATGTCTCTCAGCTTCTTCACTTTCAGCAGCATCACCAGACTTGTTAACCTCAATTACTACTTTTGATATCGCTCATTAGATTTTATAAACTCACTTTATAGTTCACTCAAATTCATGTGACCTTCAACTAACCTCTGGATTTTTATATCTAATGTAAATGTACATGAAACTATCTTTGGACACATGGTCATTTAAAAAATTTGTAACATAAGCAATATACTTTCCTATGAAACATAACTTCAAGGCAAATCCTCTGTTCTTTTCCCCAATAAGCCTGTTACTGGAGGCCTTTCCACCTGGAAGTTCTGTGGCTCTGAAACTCCAAAGTAGCATCAGAAACACAGGACATATCGAGGGGAGGGGGACGCAGATGTTAGGGTGCTTTTCAGAAACTAACATGATTTGGACCCCATAACTTAAGTCAAACTTAATTTTATCAAAATAACCAGCAAATTAGGATCAGATAGTAGGGAAGGAAAAAAGATGAAGAGATTTGAGTTTTAAAGAACAAAGTGAATTGAAAAATTTTATAATGAAGACTGTATAAAATAAATATCTGATTATTTTAAATAGTAAACTCAGATATCAGTCATGGCCAGTGAAAAAAATGATAGTGAATTTATTATAAGTTGCTACTAAGGAGTCATGCTGTTTTATGTAAAACAGTACTCATGAAAAACCACACAGCAAAACCTGAACCATCTTGGATCATGAGGGGACATGCTAGATTTTAGTTACAAAGAAAATTGACTTTTAAAATGTGTTTTGTTAAAACTATATACTGATTTTTAAACTGAGAATTAGAAAATTCCTATAGTGTTTGGGAGTATTTCTTTTTATTATTAGAGAAGAAATAACACTAATTGCAATATGCAGCCTTTTTACTTGAGTGACTCAGACAGAATTCTAATAAATCATAAAAATTGAGAGACAAATTTGGCTTGATTCCAAAATTGTATGTATGTGTGTCAAAATCATGGTTTAAATTGCAGTATCTAAGAGTATTTTATGAGAGAAGTTAGTCATTAAATATCAAAGGGCATTTAGGGAAAGATCCATAATTCATGCATTGAGCAAATCTTTTATTCAAAGTCTCTTATTTTAACAGCAAGACTGCTTGCCAAGTGATGGGTAAGATACAAAGTAGAATAAGACATGATGGCTACACTGAGGAATACTCAGTTTTAATGCTATAGCTAGAACACTAAAATGCAGGATTACAATATTAATCAGGTACTTAAATAGATTGAATTTAGAAGGTGAAAATTGCATGTATAGATATATATATATCTATAAATAAACAGCATAACAATTTATACTTTTTACTTTAGACAGCAAGTCAGTTTTTAAATCCTTTGATTATATAACTTGAGATGAAGCCCCACAAATCGAATTCACTACTGTAAAAATCATCTGTGACTTAACCATTCTATAGTTTAAATTTAAATTTGATCCATTTGATGCAGTCTAAATAATATTAAAATATTCAAAATGAAACTTAAACTAACTTTCCTGGAAGGAAGTTAGGTTATGCCTAATATCTCTTGATAGTGGAATGAATTAGGCTGTGGCAGAGAACGTCTGCTCTTTGAATGGGTATCCACTCTGGGAGTGGAGAGAAGGAGGAGATGTAATTGGTGAAGTGAGCTAAGAAGTCTCTGATAGGGCTAGTGCAGCTGCCTTTGGAGGAAACATATGCTAATACAATTATAATAATCCCAGCTTTGTAAAACTTTTCTTTTAAGGTTACTTTGTGTCTTAATCTGTGTGCATGCTCATGTAGCAGGTAGAGTAATGGATTATTTTAAACAAATGGATAAACATAGTGTTTATTGCTGGAAGACTTGGGGGAATATAGATTTTTATTAAAATACTCATTCTGCAGGAGTCACTATTTACATAAAAAATTAATAAAAATATCAAAGAAACGTAAAGCTTGTAGCACTCTGTCCCAATTTTCCCTTTGATTCCCTTGGTTATACAGGTCCAGCTGCTCTACCCTTAAGAGATATAGCTGAAATATTTGACAAGCACTCTTACACACTTCATTTAATCTTCACAATGACCCTAACAGATAAATTAGCAACTCAGCTGTAGCTCTTTTGACATTTTGTCTTTCTACAATTCATCTCCATAACTATTTAAAATATCACAGTTATTGTTGAGGATCTGTGCAATCATTTCCTTTTATAAATGAGAAACCAAGTCTCAGTTATATATAGGGATAAAAAACACCAGAGATAAACTTAGACCTACCATTTGTGATTTCAAAGGCAAGGGGTTTTCTACCTTATAGACAACAATTATGATGTGAAACAATTTCAATGACATTGTAACCATTTCATGGCATGGATTATGTGTGATACCCCTTGTTATCAACTGATCAGACATAATTTTTCTCCCAGTGGTAATAAAAATGAATCCCAGTATTTAAATTACATTTTCAAAGCTTTTTTCTTGTATTAGCTCATTAAATTCTTCCAAAGATCCTTATGATGAAAAAGTTCTATCAGTCCTTTTAGTACTCAGGAAGAGGAGTTAACCTTTATATAACTTTCACTATACACATGCTAACACCATAAGATAAGTAGTCTCAGTTTATCTTTATAACCTCATCATTGTCAGGTGTAGAGGAAACTGAGGCTCAGAAAAGCAAAGTATATATTTGTATATCTAGTAAATCTAGTGATACTAAAATCTAATAAAATTGAGTAAAATTTTCTAAAGTAAATTTTGAATTTAATTTTTACCATATAATACATCTCGTAGTCTGCCTTGCTTAGTTCTCATGGATGTTTCTGAAATAGATGATAAAGCCTTACAAATTCAACTGTTTACAGACAGTGCAGTAACATATTGCTTCTGCTGGGAGAGGGAACTTTTTCAGTTAGAATTACTTGCTCATAAGTAATTTATTATTTTCCTTCTTTTGTCCCACAGCATATATTTCTAGGAGATACAAATATAATAGATTTTCTAACTTTTCAGGTATTTTTTAAGTACAAGTGAATCTTCATGTGCTGCATTTCAAGCCATAAAGCCCAAAATGGAGATGATGTGGAAATTTGATGTATTTGGGGGCACTGAACAATTCTTCATGACCTGAAACCACACCCATAGATGGAGAATCACTCATCTTTCACATTGTCCTGAGTTTGTCTATTCTATGAGATTGTCAGTGGCTTGTGCAGTTTCTGATGATGTAGATGTAGTTTCTGATTAAAGATAGTACCTATGAGGGACCAACTTCCACTCTACCCATTTAGCTTTATGTAGCCTTTCTGGGAAAAGGCAAATCTTGTCAAATGAGATAGACCGGGAATAGCCACTAAATGTAACAACTCTTTCATTCAATTGAAAAGAGATGATTTGATTTAAATAAAGATAGCTACCGAAATAAAATTATAGTGTCTGAAATTCTTACTGGGTACTTTGCTAGTTTTCAAGAACATGGTTGTCGCAATTTAGATTTAACTGTCTCTCAAAAGTGTCCTATGTTTGGAAGGTGATAGTCATGGCAGCACAATTCTCATCAGTCCCCTGATGAGTTCGTAGCTGACTTGCTTTCAGGAGGTAGTGCCTCCTAGAAGCATGAATTCTTTAACTAACTACTCTTTCTCAGCTCCTGGGTGTCTTGAGTTGAGCAGCATTTCACTGCCACACCACACTTTTCCACCTGGAGCTTTCTGCCATGGGACCAAGCAACTGTGGACTGAATTCTCTGAAAACTGTCAGCCAAAATAAGCCTCTCTTCCTTTAAATTGTAGGTGTTAGATAGTTTGTCGCAGTGATCGGAAGTGACTAATACAATGCTCTTTAACATATTGTTAACATATTTGGTAAAATAATTGGTGTACTTATAAACTGGCATGTGTCTCTTGAAATGTTGAGGTACTTAGTGAGGAATCAAATTTCATTAATTCACAAAAATTGTTGAGTACCTTCATTACACTGATATAATGGTATAATGGTATAATCATGATCCAATGACAAATGATCAGACTCTGTCTTCTTTTATGTTTCCAGTCTAGTTAGCCAATGACAAATAAGCAACCAAACATGAAGTTGATGTACAGACATTTCCGCAGCAAAATATAGAAAGGACCTCTTTGAAGCAGTAATAACTACTACATTGACAATTGAGTTCATTTAGTACTCATAATAACCCTAAAATGTAGATATTACATTTATCCCTGAATTAGGAAGGTGAGAAGGCACTGAAAAGTTTAGAGCTTCACAAGTCCAAAGATAGTAACCAGTGCAGTGTGAATATAGAGGAGTGAAGTTCTCTTTACTTCTGTCCTCTTCTGTTTATCTGTGAGAGGAAGCAAAGATGGTCAAATGTCCTCTAAAATATTTAATTTATTGGTATTTGTTACAACATGGATTATATAAAATAATTTAGAATGATGTTCTTTTCTTTTCTTACTTTCCATGAGAAAATTTATTCAAACTCTCAGGAAAATATTTTTACTATGAAGATATTTATCATTATAAAAGACACAGCTCCAAGAGCAGATTGTATTTATTTCTAAATTGTCTAAGACAAAGCACCTTTTGAATGTGTGTATAATTCTATCACTGGAAAACTTATCTTTTCACAAAATGCTAATTTACTTTTTTATTTATTCTGTGTTTATATTTTTGCTGTCTCTAGAATGTAACCTTTTACTATTGTATGCTTTTAAAAGTCATTTTTAAGAACTATTTTAAAAACTAAAGTTCTAATATTGGCACTTGTGAGGTCAGAACTCTAGGAAAACAATAAAATTTGTGTTAAACTTAGTTGACTTAAAATATTAACTTTATTTGGTGGCATCTATAAGCATCTGACACCATCATTCATCAAGGTCGTTTCAGGCTATTGTGGTCTTTCCAGGCATCTCATTATTATTGAAGATTGAAAGATGTCACAATATGACAGTGCTCTGTAGGATAATTTCAAGTCAGGGGTTGTGATGACCTCTGCTTTGCCTTTGTTGCTCAGAATTGTTTTTGTTATTCTAAGTCTAAATAAACTTTAGGAATGTTTTCTCTAGTTCTGTGAGATATGCTATTTTGATTGGGATTGCATTAAATCTGAGTAGCAATCTTGGGAGTGTGACCATTTTCACTAGCTTGGTTCTTCCTACCGAAGAGCAAGTGATATCTTTCCATTTTCTGATATCCTCTTCAATCTCCTTTTTCAGAGTACTGTAATTTTCGTTGTAAAGATCTATTACTTTTATTGTTAGAGTGATTTCTAAGTATTTCCTTTTTTAAGATTTTTTTGTGAAAGGTGTGGCTTCCCTAATTTCTCTCTCAGTGAGTTTGTTATTTGTGTACAGCGATTCTTTTGATTTTTGAGTGTTGACTTTGTATCCAGGTACATTTAAATATCAGGTAGAAACTTATATATAAATAAAGAATGGATGTTATCCATCTAAAGAATGGATGTTATTGAGGCAATTTAGAAAAGATGAGGTAATAATATAAGTGTGATAGCATTTAGCTCCTGCACTGCAAGGATTTTCACTGTGGTAAAACAAATGTTAACATGTGCTATTGTTTAAGAAAACAACTAGAGGAAAGGAAAACCATAAACAATTATAATATGCCTAGAAATCGTGGAAACAAAAATAATTACATTGATATCTTCTATCATTTAAAAGTATTTCTAGACATTTTTTGTATATATTGTATGAAATTATTTTATCTATAATTATTGAGTTTTCACAAACATTCTAGGTATTGTGCTAGTCATTTGAGATTAAAAAGAAAAAGATCAAGATTCCTGGATTCCTGCTCTCATAAGTCTTAAATGGTTAAAATAATTAACAAATTTTATAAGTAATATGGGTGAAATCATATGTTAAAATGATCAATTAAAATAGGCTTATTTCAGAAAATATATGAGTTGATAAACAGTAATAAAACATTATTTTCAATACTCACTATTCATTTCTTTGTCTACTATTTGGTTTTGGTTTCCAAGAGTGTGTTTCACTTCTTTTTAGGAAACCAGCATCCATTCACAGCCCACGTCTGTTTTTCTGACTTCTATGGCATTGGCGTGCGTAGTTTCTGTATCTCTGGCTACAATAATCTCTCTGAGGCTACACATTTAGCCCAAACAGGAAAATAAAATTTAACCCCCAGCCTTTAATTGGATGTTGAGGGAAAGAATTTTTTTTCTTCTTACTAGGGCAATGTTGAAGATTCCGCACCATCCCACAACCAAAGTACGTGAAAGCTTGTTTGAGAAAGTGCTCAGAATAGATACAAACAGAGACTGGACATAGAATGAGGCAATGCTTGACTGACATCATTTCCACTCAGAATGTAGGTTCTCTTGTGATATTTTCAGATATAAGATTCAATGAATTGCCTTTGACTTAAGTCTCTTTTTAAGCCAATTAAGTTGATTTTGCAAACGATAAGGTTAATATTAGGCAGAAAGAACTCTTTGAAAGAAAATAGATATTGAAGAATAAAAGAGGTAGGAGAAAATTTATGATGTCTTAGAAAGAAAGGAAAGGAAGATTTGAGAATAGAATTAATGGTCAAATCTCTTCAGCATTTTCAAGGATAGTGTTACAATCTTCCATTAATCTTCATGCTTTGAGTTCCTCTCCAGTCAGGTTTTCAATCTGGGATCTACTAATAGGTTAAAAGATTGCATACTGTTTTTTTTTTTTTTTTTTTTTGTGGGAAAAATCCCAAACAAAACAAAACAAAACAAAACATACTTAGAAGTATTCATTGCCCAAACTGTAATTGTTAGGTTTTGATCATAGCTGATCATTGTATGATGGCTTTAGTAATTTATTTAGCTTGCTTGTTTTCCGACATCTCAGTCTGAAGCTCAGGCTGGGCTTCAAGACACTATGTAACCCAGACTGGGCCTGGAACTCATGGCAATCCTCCTGCATCAGCAGCCTTGTGGGTGCTGAGATTATAGGCATGCAGCACCTGTATGCTGGATTTTAATGATCTGTGGTACGATGTTTCTTGGACTTAATATCATTTTTTCCTGGATTCTGATCTGATTTTTGACATGGGTGACCATCTGACATATTATATTGACCTGAAACTCTTTATTGATGTGTTTATCTGATCCTCAGTGTGAATTGTCTGACTCTGACATCTTGCAGCTGTAATACTTCTTAAAATGTTACTATGTTTGCTGTTGTCCTGGTTACCTATTTGATCTTTCCATTTGTTCAAAGTTTTCACTCTGCATATTAGTCTGTTTTCTTTTAATGTGATGAAATGCCAGAGGCTAGGAATTTTATAAATAAATCAGCTTATTTGGCTAACAGTTCTAGGGATGACTGTAGCATCAGTTCAGCTCTGGTGAGTACCTTATGGTGGATGGCATTCCACTGGTGAGAGTGCTTACCAGAGGGAGAGATCACAAGCCATGAAAAAAAACTTTGTGAGAACAGAGAGAGGCCAGGAGAGAGAGAGAGAGTGTGTGTGTGTGTGTGTGTTTGCGCGCGCATGTGGATGTGTGTACAGTGGAAATGGGGACTGAAGTCAAGACTTTTACACTGAACTATGTCCCCTGATCTTTAAACATTTTATTTTGAGACAGAGACTTTCCATGTCATTAAATTGCATAGGCTGGGCTTGAACATTTGATTTCTCCTGTCATAACTTCCCAGACAACTGGGACTATAGCTATGTAGTTTGTGGCCTTGCTCTTTTATAACAAAACTCTGGTGAGAACTAACCTAGACCTACCTGCATTCTTTCTAAGGCAGCACCACCACTGAACTGATGTTCTTTTACTAAGTCTCACCTCTTAACATCACTACATGGGGGACAAGTCTTCCAATACATTGACCCTTGGGGGTTGTCTTACTTTTCTTTTTACTGAGATACAATGCTCAACACAAGTTAAAGGAGAAAAAAAGTTTATTTGCACTCACAGTTTGTCAGCTGGCTTCAAGGCAGGATGGTATGGCAGAGGGACATCACAGAGTACAAACAAGCCATGGTGTGACAAGCAGAAGGCAGCAAGCAAAGAGCAGCTGCAGCGAGACTGCCATCTCTCTCTTTATGTCCCATACAGGCTATAAACACATTGATTGGTACTGCCCACACTTTCATTATCCATACCCAGAACTACGCCAGTTTCAATCAGTGGACTAATGTAGTACTTCCCACCCTTAATCTCAGTATCTCTTGCCTTAGATCCAGCCAGCCCCCAGAAGCCCCACTTATGAGGATATAAGGCTTCAGGGGACATCTAGATACAGCCATACCTAGGCTCAGACCACATCCAAATCACATCATTCTGCCTTTGGCCCCCAATGTTCACATCCTTCTTACAATGCAAAATGTATTTATTTCATTCCTAGTTTTCCTAGAATCATTTCAGTTTCCTACAAAAGTCCAAATCCAAAGGCACATATAAGATTCCAGGGAACCTCTTTCCAGTTGTTAGCCTAAAAAATCAATAACAAATTATCCTTGTAAAATAAAACTGCAAAACAGGGAAAGGATATCCATTCCTACCCTCAAAGTGAAAAATAGGGAAAGAATAACTGTCCCAATGCCAGACCAGTACTCTGGGAGGCAGATATTGAATCCTAAATCTCTAAATCTGGAATCGTGTGCTAACGGTGGTACGGTTGCACCCACCAAAGTCCTTGGGTAGCCATTGCCTCTAAACTTTACCTGATTTTAGGCTGTGTGCCTATTCTCATGGGCTGACTTCTGATACTAGCAGCTTTCTCAGATGGCACCGAATGCTTCTGGTGGTGTTGTCGCTGTGGGGCCATCACTCCTGTGGCTCAACAAGATTCTAACAGATAACTTATGTAGGGCTATGACCTTGAATAAACTTCTCTCTGGATTCAAAGGATTACCTTTTAATTTTTCTGGAAGGTATCATGATCCAATAACTTCTGCATTTTGTACATCTGAAGCACAGAATGTCACCAAGTTATCATGCAGATGCCACCAAGTTCAGCCACCAACATGGATCATGCCTGGAGCCACTTGAAGCACAGCTGCAGCTTCATAGAATTTTACCAGAAAACAAGTAAAATCCTAAAGCAGCTCTTTGCAGTGAGTGTGCTGAGAGAGACACAGAGTTGTCTGAAATCACTGTCCCCTTGTAGGCTTCCGGGTTATAATGGGAGAGGCAGCCTCACAGATTTGAGACATTCCACAGGTCTCTTTCTCATTGTCTTCATGCAAGCAGCTAGTCCCTTTTTATATGTGGTAGTATCTTTAGACCCATGACTCCTCAGCTCTTCTCCTGCCCTTTTGGCTCTTTCCATGGTCAGGCTGTAAGTTTTCCAAATATTTCTGTTCTGTTTCATTTCATTCTTGAGCCTCTCTGTAAATCTCACTAAAAGTAGCCAATAATATCCATATCTCAGCATGACTCCTTTGGTATTTAGAAATTTCTTCTGCCAAACTAAAGCATCATTCTTAAATTCAGCTTTCCATAAATCTCTAAGCCATGAACACAATTCACCTAAATTCTATGCAATGATGTAGCAAGGATGGCTTTTGCTCCAGTTTCCAATCCATTTGTCATTGCCATCTGAGACTGTTCCCTAGTTGTCTTGTTTTGTGAGGCTTCATCACAAGTATCCATAATATTCCACTTACAGCCTTCTAAGTGTTTTTTTAGCTTACTCATACAAACTAGTTCACTTTCTGCCTGTTTCAAAAGCTGTTTCCACATTTTCAGGTCTAGTTATACCAATGGCCCTGTTCTTGCTGCTGATTTTCTATGTAGTACATTTTTCTGTTACCATAGTGAGTATCTGAAGCTACATACCTTTTAGAGGAAAAAGATTTGTTTAGCTCACAGTTGTAATGGTTTCCTCAGTGGGGACATGAACATTTGAAGGACAATCCAAGTCAGAACACAGTACCTGGCATAGCTTTCACAGAATGGAGATTAAGAACGACAACTGAAATGCCATTAATATCCATTTATGATGTGACAGAGGGATAAATGTCATTAGTATCCATTAATAATGTGACACAGTATGAGCAGTAAAAAACACTTGATTCATATCACTTTCAGAAAAATAAAAATATGAAAATTAATAGAAACTATTGTATTTTTCTTTAACAAAAGTATCAAGAAGTAAAGGAACAATTTTCTACATTTGTAGTAGTACCAAATACAAAACAAAACAAAATAAAACCTCACACACATAAGGAACAGGTTTTTAGAAGCTACAAAGTAGAAGTAGATGAACATATTTGCCAAGAGGAAATACAAAATTGACTGTGGCTTGTCAAGTGGGAGGCACATAATTCATGATGCAGTAGTGATTGAACAAGTTCTGCTCGTTGTAAAACCTGACAACTTGCCCTATGTGACCTATATTTAAATCTTTTAAACACTATGACACAAACATGCCACCACTTGTTAAATCTGAAGCCTACACTGAGTGGTACCCTGGAGCTGTTAGTCTGATCCATGGCCATGGCTGACCTAGAAACACAAACAGAGACAGAAAAGCTCAAAGTTGAGAATTGAACTTATAGATGGGTTGGAAAGAGACTAGGTAACCAGGGTGGATAACAAAGTCTGAGGTCAGAAGCCATACAAGGTCAAGGCCATGTAATTTCTCAAAAACCAAAGACCAAATTTAGTTTGTAGGTCATGAAGGGTTTGTCCACAAAGCAAGGAAGTCATAAGGGAAGAGAGCAAATTGAAATGGAGGCAAACATGGTACAGGGAGTATTGCTTCTTCATTCTTTAGGTTTTCTGAAGCTAAAATTGGTGTCTGGCTTGAGTACAGCCTGAATGTTGGGTCGTCAGAGAAGACATGAGGTTGTCAGATCATCTTCAGTCTCATTTGCT
>PVJX010034002.1:0-19298 GCA_004027295.1 Dolichotis patagonum
AATAAGAAGAGAAGTCTTGCTGTTTTGTCAGGAGGTTCTTATTATACAATGTGTAGTGAATAGAAATATAAAATATCAAAATAATGTATTAAATTCTTAGTATGTATTGCACGTCTAGAATAAACATCTCTGTACTTGCTTACAAAACCTAAGGATGACATCAGAAATAAATTCCTGTATGAACTACAATGAAAATACCAACAGCATTCTACCAAAAAAAACTTACTTCACTTATCACACCCAAATAATAAAAATATAAGATGTCAGTAGAATATCTAATGTGTAATGAGTACTTAGAATATGCACCGATATTTTCATATCTGCTGTGCACTTGCTTACAAAACCTAAGAGATAACATGAGAAATAAAAGCCCACGTGAACCACAGTGTAAACACAAACAACAATCTACCACAAAATAATCTTTGCTTCAGCGGTCACACCCAAGGCAGTCTACACACATGACAACTGCATGCTCCATGCACAGGTCTCGCTTACACTGATACCGCACATGCTTAGCTTTCCTTTCCTATGCGGCAGGGCATTCTTGTCACTTCTCTTCTTATTTTGTCAGGAGCTTCTTACCATGTTGTATAATATGTACTTAGCAGGGAAGTAAGATGTCAATAAAATAAAATATGAAACGTGTAATGAGTGCATCCTCACAGGAAGAATTGAGGGTGCAGCAAGGCTCCCTCGGAAAACCACGGGAAGACAGGAAGACTGACCATGTGCAGCCTGCTGGAAAAAACTAACCTTCAGGACACTTCCATCTCCGACTTCTGGCCTCCAACCTGGGAAAGAATACATTTCTCTTATCTTGTTAGGGCAACCACAGCAAAGTACTACATACAGAAGGTGAAATAAAAGTAGGAAAACTTAAGACATTCTCTGGTCCCAGAGTTTACATGAAGTTTAGATTTACCGTTTGACAAGAAAGGGATAAGGAAAATCACAAACAAAGAAAATGCAATTTGGAGGCTGGAAAATCAGCGGATTGTACAGAAAAGTCTATGACTTGTGTTAGTCAATGCAATAAAGCCCTAATTCTGCAAGTGCTCCACAAGACAAGCAAATATGCACAATAAATTTAACTTGATAAACAAAAAGCACCACCTGAAGAATGCTGACAGAGTGCAAGCAATGAATCTGTTTTAAGGACAACGCAGTGTCACATTTCCACAAAATCCTCAAAAGGAGCCAAAAGCAAGTGTGACTGGATAGGTTTCTTGTTAAAGGTGCACAAAAAGAAAAAGATTCCAGCCATGGTGGCACACACCTGAAATCCCAGCAATGGGAAGCTGAAGCAGGAGGATTTCCATGAGTTGAAGGCCCAGCCTGGGCTACAAATCAAGACTGTCTGTCAGGCAGACAGACAGACAGAGACAGAAAAAGAGAGCACAGAATGAAGGAAGAGGGAGGCAAGATGGGAAGGAGGGTGGGGAAAGACAAAAAAGATTCCATCGAGACAACAATTAATAGTAATTCCACTAGAGACAGTGAAAGACATCCTCGACAATAACCTTCCTTTCTCATCTCTTCACACTAGCCACAAAGGTTTTCAAAGGTAAGTGCAGGTTAAATTGTTTACTTTTATGTCATGGTTTATGTCGATGGCCCCCAGGCCTCATGTATTTGCATTGTGCATTTGTAATTGGTTCATTCTCTAGTGCTTGGATTGGTGGTGTCAGTGCTACACCCTCCTAAGGGGGTGGAGCCAGGATGTGATGTAATGGCAGGAAGAAGGTGTGTCTCTCTCTTGCTGGTTCCGCTTGCCATTTGCAGCCACCATGAACTGCGGCCTTGGAGCCAACTGAGTATGGACTGAAACCTCCAAAAACTGTAAGAAATAAACCTTTCCTTTCCCAATTTTGGGCATCAGGTATTTTGTTTCAGCGACAAATAAAAAGTAACTAAGACACTTTATATTTTGCATTATATTACAATACTGTAATCATTTTATATGAATATTTTTGGATTTTGGAAGACATCATCTGAGTTTCCCTTATTTCTTATGGTGAATCAAATGTTTTGAATTATAAGCATGTTTCTGGAATGAATTATACTGGCAAACCAAGGTTTCACTTATATTCACTGAAGATCACAGAGTGCCCTATACTTGCTGATTAATAGCAAGTTTCCCAAAAAGGGATTATCTTACTCATCTTCTTCATCACTGAGACAAAACACCCCACCCCAGCTTAAGGGAGGACAGGTTTCTTTCCGCTTGTGTTTTCAGTCCATTGTCTACTGGCTCCGAGGCAAGAAAAATGAGACAGAAAGGACAGCAGAACAAAGCTGCTCAGGCCAAGGAGGCCCAGACACTGAAAGCAGAGGCAGAGCTGGGGCAGGAATGCACACTTCCAAGTTCTGCCCCCACCCAGTACCTGACTCTTCCACCAGACTCTACGTTGGAGCACCTGTGCAGCCAACCTGACTCTCCACCTTCCAGAAGCTCTGCCCCTGAGTCCAAGCCCTAACGGGGAAATTCCTGCAGGGAGTGCAGAGCGTTGCCTGTGGGGTCTGCAAGCCCAAGTCCATGTTCCACCTCCTACTCCCAGACAGAGAGGGAAAAGACAGAGGCTGCCTGCTTCCTTCCCTCTTTAATAAAGCAGTAAGAGACACCTTGTGTTCAGGACATTATCACACAAATGAGAGAAGTGATGTCGAGGATGAAAGGAGCCAGAGAATCCAGCTAGGTTTTTGTGGGGTTTTTTGTTTTGTTTTTTGAAGGTTTTTTGTTTGGAGGGGGGGCTCTCTAAAAGCAAAATAATACTGTTTGCCTATGTCCAACTTAGAAGAATCTTAACATCTCCTTCTGCAGGATATAAATCAATCATTCAGTTAGTCTTATGCTTGACATAACTTTCTGGCAGGACTAGTATGACTATTTCATCCAGGTCACTTGCAAAATTTAAGATTTTGTGTTCAAATCTTGACCAGTTAAGAGACACAAGAGAGTAAGGTATCTTCAAGCATACATAAATATTTCAATGTATATTGTTTAAATCCCCTTCCAGTTGTGTCTGCCAGTTGACAAAATACATATTGACCAGTAATATGATACTTTCATTAAAAGAAATGTACATGCTAGTGACCACAGCATCAACATACATTTGAAACAGGGTAAATATGGACAAGACTTAACCTCAGTCATTCCTTGCTAAGGACCTGCAGCACGTTTCATTTGGAAGACCCTGAGCCCATGGTCTGTAAGAAGAGTGACCACCACTTGGGGGTGAACTGACAAAGGGTGCATATTGGGTAATCTGTCTTCCTGGTTCCTGTGTTCCATATAGGGCTGGTATAAATTGGGCCATCAATAAATGTTTGTTGAACAAAAAAAAAAAAAAAAAAAAAAAACGCCATAATCCAAAATCCAAAATGTCTTAATTGTCAACAAAATACGCTCAAAAAGGTTCACATTTTGCAACATTTTGGATTTTGGAATTTTGGATTAGGGTTGATCAACTGGTAAACGTCATTCCAATATTCCAAAATCCAGAAAAGTCTGAAACCTATAACACATCTTGTCCCAAGCATTTCGGATGAGGGACAGTCAACCTGCATCTATAGATGCACTTACTGCCCAGGTGTCCTTGGGTCTAGAAACTGCTCTACAATACCCCAAACACTGCTCTCCCACTGTTGGTAACTGCTGGTGCTGGATGACAGCTGTGCGGAGGAGCCTTACATTATCCTTCTTACTTTTTAACATGTTTCAGATTTTCCAAAATAAATAGTTTTCTTGGGCTGAAGCCACATTGAGTGGCAGAACACTTGCCCTGAATACATTAGGTCTTGGGTTTGATCTAAAGCGCTGCCCCAAAGTCTTTATTTTTACATAATATATATAATAATTGAAACACCCTCTTAGCTTAGGTTATAATTTGAAGAAGATAATGTAATTTAGCATTTAACAGTTTGACTTATGAAGAAAAACTTTTTCATGATACTATAAGTGGACAGAAAAGTGGTGAACATAAGCTCTGTGGGAAAACAGCTTAGGAAAATGCTCATAATATGTCACAGTGTTTACTGAGAAGCAAGCAAGATATACTGTAGGCATAGATAGCACGATGGAGAAAATGTATACAGATTAGAAGACAAGAAAACACAGAAAGTGAAAACAAGATTTTCTCTCTTGGTAATGAGTTTAAAAGTGATTTTTCCATTTGTTATTCATTGCTTACATGTTTTCTAAAGCAAAGATCAACAAAACTTATAATCAGAAAAAGAAAATAGCTATTAACAAGTGGTGTTTTAATTCAAAAAAGGCAGAACAGATAGTCTGGACATTATTCAAAAGAAATACACACCTAACCAAAACTCACTACATTAAACAATAAACAGAACCAAAAGCTCCAAACCTGAGCACTTTTACTTTCATATGCCCTAAGATGACAACAACACTGGGTTAGAAAAAGACATTCTTGTACCTGTAGCTGGGTGATGTTTTTATTTGTGTTCTAATTTTCACAGAGAATACCTAATATAGTCGATATACTGAGATTTCTGTCCTCAGGTATTTGAAACTCCCTGAGATGTCCCTGTTACTCTAAATATTTCAGATCTTACCAGGGGAAAGCCTTTCACACATGAGTACAAACCTATACACCTGCCCTGGACCCAAGATTTCACATTTTGGTTCTCAGTGTTAACCCAAGGCAGATTTCAAAAATTATTTTCTGTGACATAATCTAAAAAACTACTTTTGGCTATATCAACTGTATAGCACCTTTATTAATTCTGTAAGATGTAATTTTTATAGTATGCCAAGAATTCTTTTTCTGATAATGGAGAGTAAACTGTTTTCACAAGTGGATAATAAAATGTCTTAATAATCCAAAAAATATTTTAAAACCTCAAACTAAACCAGATATGTTGCTATAAGGCTGAAGGCTAAGGCAGGAATGATTCGAGTTCGAGGCTAGCCCAGGCAGCTTCAATTGTCTCAGAATCAAAAGGGCGGGGAGATGATTCAGGGATAAAGCAAGGACCCGTGTGTGCGAGACCCTGGTTACAATCCCCAGGACCTCAGAACGGCAGAAGTAACTACAGCAACCCCACCGCCACTGCCCCAAGACTGTACATTAAGAGTATTGCTAAAAAGCAGTATCATCATCAGTCGTATTTAAAAGATTCTCCGAGTGTCCCCCAAAATTCACTTACTTTAACTTCCACGGTCCTTCCTCCATGTTCAATGTGTCTCTCTACGTAATCGGAGGACAGCAAGTCACTGCAATGACAAAAATGACCATTAAAGACAACCCTGAAGATGGGAAACACCTGAAAACAGGAATCAAGTCTAGACATATTTGCTCTAACAACCTTCCTCCCTGAGTCCCTCCCTTTCCTTCCCTTTTCCTCTCCCTGTCTCTGTCTGTCTGTCTGTCTGTCTGTCTTCCTCCCAGGCACTGCTGCATCCAGTTTTAACAATTCTTTAACCTTGAAAAACAAAATCAAGACTTTGCAGGAGGGTGTTTCTAAAAGGAGCAGGTGTGAGCTGGCTACACCACCTGTTACCCCACTGCTCAACCAGGGGTGACTTTGGATCCTGTCATCGGTTCTAAGAAACTATGACCAGCATACCATGGTTCTTTTATGAAAAAAAACACAAAATTTCATAACAGAACAATACAAATAGTTAATGCGCCCCCCTATCATGATCTTTGAAGTAGTTACTTTGCTTTTTTGGAGGTGGTGGTGGTGTGGGGGATTGAATCCAGTGCCTTGAAATACTGTACATTCCTAGCCCTTTTTTCATTTTTTATTTTGAGACAGGATCTTGCTAAGCTACTAAATTGCCTAGGCTTGGCTCACACTTGTATTCCTCCTGCTTTAGCCTCCCAGAATGCTGGGACTATAGGTGTACACCACAGTGCCCAATGTAGGACAGTTTATTCTTAACTTTTACTTTATTTCTTTATCTGAGGTTTAATTGGCTATCATAGTTCACTATCACCTTACATATTTTTATCTGACAAAACACTACTTTTCATCGTAATAAAAAAGGGCTGGGCAGGATTAGGAAAGGACCCACATGGTAAAGTGGGTTGCCTGACGTGCACAAAGCAGTAAATTTACTCTCCAGCACCACAAAAACAAAAGGGTGGGGGCAATGAGAGCTAAAAGAAACAAAAAGGCCGAAGACATCGGCATTTTAAAATAACTCCCTTTTGAAATCTCTTGGAAATAACGAACTTCTTGCATCATTTTAAATGTTCGTATAATCTTAAATATGCTTGTATTTAATTATACATGTATGAAAAAAATTTTAAGGCACAATTCCATAGTGTTTAGTTTTTTAAGCACTACAATATAAATAAAACTATCATTAATAAGTGAAAAATGCGTGAAACTATATAAAATAAATTCCTACTGTACTTATAGACACTGAGCTGACTAAAAATTTTGGGGAGGGGTGAATTATAATGTTTTTATTATAAAAACTTTTTGAAAATGCTCCATCACCAAGCCAAATCATCCCAACCATAATGAAAGTGAATTTCTTAGTGCAGAACCCACCAGCATAAGTCTTATACCTACAGTTCCCGGACATGCAAACAGAATGTGCAAAGCAGCATTACATTAATGCAAGCACCACCATACTGCAGAGTGGACACCTGCAGTACCACCGAGGAAACGGTAATTACAGTGTAAGTAAGCCCAGGCTCCATCTGTCTTGAAATACACTTTCCTGCTGACTTAATGTGGCAATCACTAGGATGCTCTAAACTGCAAGTCACAGAAGTCACAACTAAAAGTGGCTTAAGTAACCAATACGTTTACCATCTTATTAAAAAAGCCAGAGTAAGTGTAATGTGAATTTGCATTTGAGAGTATTCAGGTCTGTCACATGAATACATGTGAGGTTTCTAAAACTCAGGAAGACACTTTGAAGACATTTTTAAGTATAGATGAGCAGCTAGTAATAGGATGTTCTTATTTCATAAGAAGAACACATTTAGAAAGGGACAGATGATCAAGAGATAACTAATTCTCATGAGGTATATGTATGTCGGTAACAAATGTTCACAAAATACTAAATATAAGGGACATTAAACATGCAGGATACACTAGATTTTTCTTTTTTTCAATGTCAGGGATGGAGGCCAGGGCCTCACAGATGCTAGACAAGAGCTGCTCCATTGAGTTACATCCCCATCCCCAGGATATATTAAATATACATAAGCAATTAATATTTGTGAGTTCTTAATTTGACCACCCACCCACTGGCACTATGCAGAGCTTCTCAACTTTGACCCCACTGAAATACTGGGCCGGATAATTCTTTATCTTGGTAGACTATCTTATGTATCACAGCATGTTTACCAGCATACCTGCATTCCACCCACCAGATGAAAATACATTTCCTACGTATGCCAGTCATGACAATTGAGAAACTCTTCCAGACATTGCTAAATGGGGGCAGGGTGTGTTCTGACACCCAGTCCTGCCCTATACATTCTCTGCCCAAGAATCACCAGCAGAACCCAAGCATGTTTGTCAAAGGAACTGGCAAGCCACAGCTCCTAACCCTGTGCCTTTCAGATAGGGTAAGGTGATGTCATTCAATCATGGCATCTACCATCTACGGGGCTTGGTCACACCTCAGCTCAAAGCCTGTAACCACACATCTGTGGGGCTGGCATATTCAGCAAAGCAGAAACATGTACAGATCTGTATGCCCCCTCCCCCACTTACATCCTGTCCTAAGTGTGCTACCCTACTCGTCTCTTTCCTACCACTTCCTGCTATGATTACACTGTCTCAGCATATTGAGCAGTTTGATTATTTCTATCTGGTTGGTGGAGGCTTCTGTTCCCTCAGCTCTGGGAAAACTTACCTGGTAGCACACCTGAAGTTGCCACTGTATCATAATGATTTCCCACATCAAGGTACTTCTGAGTTTGGTCTATGTGGCAGCATCACACAATTAGTAAGACCAAGATGCACTCAACTTTCTGCTCACCTATTAATCAGTATGGTGGCTGACTTGTTCTCTAACCAACCAGCTTCTCCCACAGCTGATACAATTCTAAGCAACTCATGAAAATTATACATAGTGCAAGGTAAAAAAAAAAATCTTTGCACGTTTTTTAAGAATGAGCAAACCCGTCATAAAAAAGCTCCTAGCATGCATCTTCTCAAACCTTGCCCTTAACTTGAAAGGACATTTGCCCCTGAACAAAATTCTCCTCCCTGGCCTCCCCTGAACATCATGACTACTCAGAGACACAGCTGAACAGTAGTAGAGGGAAGGAGAGAAATAGTGAGAAAGCGATCGTACAGTTAACCAACAACAGCTGTTCTCATTCTTCTGTCCTCCTCCTTCCCACCTGCTCTTTCTCCTTCATTTCCCTTCCTTCTTGACACCCTCTTCTTCCAAGGCAATGTCATATATTTCACACATCTCCAAAGATCTCTGATTAAACAGTGAAACTAACAGTTCAGACTTGCCTCAGACAAAACTGGTAATTGCCCCAGCATCCATATCACACCTTGTAAACCAAGTATGGACTGGAAGGAGAAACGCCAGCCAGACTTTTGCAGGAGACTGTCCCTCAGCCTCAATACCAGTCTGAAAAAACTCCCCCCAGAAGTGGAAGAAAAATACTACTGCACAGAGACGATGTTTATTACAGCCACCCCATCCCTTCCCTTAGGAATCTGAACTAGTAAATTTAGAGAACAATCATTCAGCTGATGAAGGGAAGAGAAGCAGAAAGGCAGAAATAGTTAAAAAGAAGTGAGCTGCAATGGGGGCGAAGACCAGAGTGAGATCTGGATCCAGGGACCAGAACAGTCAGCCCATCCTGGATACTGCGCATCAGTGGGATTCTGTCCCCATCCTCATTATCCATGGTGGGAATGAACTCAAAAGCACTCAAGTAAACCACTGCTTAGAATGATGGCAGTTGTAATAATAACCACATTTTTTTAAACAACTAGTGAATCTTCCAGGTTTTCAAATTTCAAGGGAACATTTTCCTTTGCATTATAAAGAGTATGAGTCACTGCAGGAATGTAATTACAGCAAAGAAAAACTCCCTGCTCAGGAATTATGCAGCTATTTCAACCAAGACTCTATCTACAAGTATGACTGGAAAATGCTCCATGTAATTTAAACCAAAAACAGCCCATGCAATTTGGTTGTGTGTGTTTGCAGTATTGTGCAAGTATTCTGAGTACTGTTATTTTAATTATTAGGCTAAAAGCCCTTCTATTTAAAATGTCACTACTCCTTCCAGTAAACCATAAAATCATTGCTCTTTCAAGTTAGAAACCAAGTAAATTCCTTGAAGCCTTTTGAAGAAATTATCAAAATTATCCCATAGTCTTGCCCTTAGAACATTTTTTTTTATTGTTAAGGTCTATTTAAATCATTTTAAGTATAAGAAAACAGAGGATCTCCTTCGCATGAGGAAATTTGATTTCCATGTAAATAGATAAGGTACAATTCTCACCATGCTAAGAGCTTATTCATTACTGATGTATGTGAACTCTTCTTTGTGAAAGAAAGACAAAAGACAAAAGTAAACATCATTTTCAACTCTAAAGGCCACTCATTTTCTAAAGGAAGTAAAGAAATGTGTTTAAAATAAGAGGTCCTCCCCCTTCTAAAATTTCTGTGCCACAGTAAAGCCTGGAATAAGACAAAAAAGTGCAAGTATTTCAGTCATAATATTGATTATCTTTTGTCTAGTGGGCAACTGTCATGAATCAATGCAGCTGGTACACTACAAAGGTTTTGGAGTTAAAAACAAAAAACAAATATTTAATTGCTGTACCCAAGCTTGGTCAGGTTATTTAATCTTTACAAACATAATGTGCCCATATCTACAATGGAAATCATAAAGTTGGTATAGCAGTTAACAACAATAGACATGATTTTCACTGATTTCAATAGCCCTAATTTTAATCATACTACTCTCTATTTACCATCCAGACCTCACTTCCATATTCACTGAGAAGATGGAACCAGAAGAGGGCGTCTCAGAGCTCCAATCTACTCAACTCCCGCCTCTGAACCTGTCTCCACCAGGATGTCAAGGGCACCCCTAACTCAGTACGGCGACGCCTGACTCTCCCAGCCAACGCCTTGCATTCGATTCCCATTCAAATATATCCCTGTGTAGATCAGATCATCTATGTAAGCGTCTCTAAGAGTCATAAGGGCCCACCTCCTCAATTACACACAAGAGTTTCTAAGAATTTTTTTTTTCTTTTTTGTGATGCTGGGCCTCAATTGCAGAGCCTTCTCCATGCCAGGCAAGAATTCTACCACCGAGCTACATCCCCAGGCCCCTAAGAATCTTAAAAGATTGGACTCAGACATTCTCACTCAAACAAAAGCTATTAAGAAGCCTCAGAGCATTGTGTGTTCCACAGGACCTTAACTCACAGTCCAGAGTGGAGTGGGGTCTATTCTCAGAAAATTCTGTGGAGCTGTTCTGACTAAGAGGCTGAATCGAAATGAGTGACACACCTGTCTAGACATGAGAATTTCAAGGGCTATATGACCATCGCTTGCTAACTCTTATTTCCACTCTCATTGAACAGGACCATCTTCTGCAGTCAGCTGTCCTTATCCCCCTATAATAAGTGTGTGAAACATATTAACTTTTTAGACGTAAGATATGTGACCCTCCTCCTCAAGAAGACTTTATTCACACTTGGACCTGATTCAGAGGATGAGAATCTGAACTCGTGAGTTTTCTCTGATGCTAGAATGCAGGTGAGTCCAAACTATGAGCCACTGGTTGCACATGCCTGTTATAAACTTGCATTTAAAAAAAAATGCAAGTTTTTAATTTACATGCGTTAACTATATTAAATATTTATATGCAATCTAAGGTAATTCCTCCTTTACTCAATGCAGTCCAGGTAAGCCAGGAATGTCCTGACCACAGATTGTACATGCCTGCTAGTGAAATGAGTTTTCTCAGGGGTCATTCTGGAAGAATTCAGTGCATTTTACTTGTGGATGATTAAGGATGGCTATAAATTCATTGTCACTTCTTCCCCTGAACCTAAGAAGAACTTTACATAATGAGGCAGAAGCAATACCACGTAATATCTACAATCTGCGGCCTTCATTCACAAATGTGGAACTCTTTGCTTTTGAATCAAACCATCATGTAGTTTGGAAGTCCAAACAACTCCATCAACATTCACTTGGAGGAAAAACATGTTCTAGCTGACAGTACATTCAAATATCCAATCACAGTGGTACCAATTTCCAATCCTGGAACCATTTTGGATCTTCCAGACACAGCAATGCCCCAGTTGATACTAATAAAGGGATCTCCACCCTTAACCCACAGAATTGTATAAAGCAGCCAGGTGTGGTGATGCGCATCTATAATCCCAGCACGTGGGAGATGTAGGTAAGAGAATCACCCTGAGTTCAAAACCAGCTTGAATTACATAGAACTGTGTAGATCTGATCTACACAGTTTAAGGCCTGAACTACACAGTAAGTCCCTGTCTCAACAAAACAAAACAAAAAAACAGAACTGTGTAAAAATGATAACATGCAAGGCAACAGGCTGATTATGCCTTTGTATTTTAACATTCAATGATTGCTATATTGCACAAAATTAACATTGTGTTTTCCTTATCAAAGACTTAACATTTCCTTAACATTGTGTCTCCTTATCAAAGACTTTGTTAGGTGTTCCAGTTAAGGAAAGTTTATCAGAAGAAAAGAACTCATAAAATGGAAGCTTTAAAAATCCTAATTTCATCATTTTATTTAAAAGGAGTAAATAATTATAAACTTAGAAAGTTTAAAGTAAACATTCTCCTCATTATCGCCATTCTATATTCTCCCCTCCCATACCAATTCTTTCCAAAACCTTTAGGCAAATTAACGTCTCATTAAGAATGGTCATTGCAGAAAATAGATAAAGACCAGTGAGAATTAACTATCCATTCTTTAGCTTTGTTTTATGCCAGAGCTGTTATCTACTTCTTCAGCATGCAATAACCAATATTAAAAATTCCTAGTTTGTTTAAACTAAATTAAATTGAAACTACAAAAAAGAATTAAAAGTTTATCTACAATCTACTTTTCAAATGAAAGCTTATTACTTTCCAATCCATAAACATGAAAATTCCTTTCCTGCTGATGGTCATACAATTTTCTTTATACCCTTGTACCAAAAGGTAGCACTAATGTAGTTATGATCTACTGAGTAAGTCATAATCTAATGAGAAAGCTTTCAGTGTATAGATTAGGATGGAGGCACTTAGAGTAAATGTGTTTAGGTGAAAGTTGAGATGGGCACTATCATTAATTTTAGCTCTTATTTGTACGATCCTTATTCCAATAAAACTAAAGTTTCCAAGCATAGCTTTGTAGTAACATCATAAGATTTAAAAAAAGAAAAGAGAAAACAGAAAAGCCTGGGTACTACCACACCTACACCAAATCAGAATAGCCTCATTTTATCCTGATATGTAAGAAGTCCCCAGATCAGCATAATCAAATTAATACTGTTCACAAATAGTCTTGTAAAATTTTATTAACATGTAACAGTGTTTGGTATATTCTGATAGGTGTAACTCATTACAGCTTTGAAAGCCAAGGATCCTGGGGAACACAGAACAGCAAACCGATTAAAAGAAGTCTGGGTGAAATGCACGGCAGGTATTCAACAGGGAAACCTTCTCCTCTCCAATACAGCTGAATCAAGGCTTACCTTCAAAATTACATAGGTTCCTATGACCATCTAGAAAGATTTTGGCATTTTTTAAAAATTGAATTTTTGGATGTAGTTCACATAAATTATATTCACTAAAAATTCCAACTTTCATGACATGAATTACTTGGAAATTAGATTTGGCAAGCTAGAATTAGCCTCAAAGTTCTTCTGTGTATTGTCAACTGCCTAATCTTTACCTTCCTATTTCCTTGCTCTCTATGTCCATATTCTAGAAGCAAGCCCATAGCCCCTGACCAGACTCAATCGTTAGAAATCACCAACAGCCAAAAGCTGAAAGTAAAGCTGGTTCCCCGACTCTTATCGCCATGACCCCTTGAGCAAGCAGGGGTTCCAAATTATACCTCTTCCTGGCAAGAGATCGCCTATCAGCTACCTGCCAATTGTGGCTTCCCTGAGCATTAACCTCATTTCATCCAATGACCTTTTCCATCTCATCCACCCATACAGCCATGGCCATTCCTCTCATTTGCCCACCATTTCCTCCATTTCAGACCTCTGCAGTTCTGCCCACCTCCATTCATTCTAGTTTCCTCCTCAAACACTCCATTTCAGTCCTTTAACCCCGACAAAACACATCACCTGTTCAGTGTGCTGCCGTTTCAATCCCTCACTTTCTTCATATCTTACTCCTTTCTTTGTTCCACATAAATGCAGTCTTAAAATTCACAACTCTGCAAACTTCCCGCCCTGTCACCTAATATGTGACACTGCCCTGACCAAACCAGTGCTGTTCTGACTCCCTGACTGCTCAGGGCAACTAAATGAAGCTAAGAAACAGCTTACCTTTGGGCCAGCGGTGCTCACTTCACCCTAAGGAACACATCACTTCAAACGGGCCATTACAGCTACCTGCAGTCATTTTCCTAGCACCACGCTCCCACTGCCTCAATATATTCCACGTCTTCTCTCTCTTCAAACCTTCAACATCTACCTCTCCCATCCGTTCAGAAAGATAATTTTGCTTCCTATATCACTGAGAAAAAAACTTAAATGAGTTCCAGAAAATCCCACTATTGTATCTCTACACCCAACAGCATCTGCATTCACCCTTCAGCCTTTCCTCAGTTACTAGGAATGAGCTGTCCCTGTACTTAGCAAAGCCAATTCTCCCCCACTAGTCCCTGCTCATGCACATGCCTGCACTTTTCACCTCCTCAAAGACATGGTGCCAGGTACATTTCTTTCTCTCTCTCTCTCTCTCTCTCTCTCTCTCTCTCTCTCGTATCCATCAAACTCGCCCCTTCTACTACATCTTGCCTATTACTGTATAAACTATCATTTCTCTCATTAAAAACAGGAAATCACTATCAGCATTATTTCCCTACCCAACTACTACATTTCCTTCTGCTCACTAGTCAAAACCCTGGGAAGAATACCTAGAGTCAGTATCTTTGTTTTCTCTCGTCCCTCACCTCTTAACCTATCTAATTAGATTTTCACTGTACCACCTCACCAAGTCTGCTGTGACTAAAGTCACTAACTACTTAAAGTTGCCCTTTTTATAAAATATTGTTTGTCTTCCACTTCTCTGTCTGCTTCTTCTCAGCCTCCTTTGCTGATTTGTTCCCATTTTCCTAGCGCAAACAGGAGGTCCCCAGGGCTCAGTCCTTGATCCTTCCTCCTTCCTTTCACGCTTACCACCTTAGTGATTTCATCTAACATTTTTTCCTAAATAACAATTACATGCTGCTGACCTTCAAATTTATATTTCCAGCCTGAACTCTGCTTTGAACAGCAGAATCATATATCCAAGTACACAGCCAACACTTCCTCTTACTGTCCCACCCATGCATATCACACGTAACACCGTCCACTCCTGAACTCTGGATCTTGCTTGACAAACTTGACTTTCCATAATCTTCCCATCTCCATAAATAGCTACTTCATCTGATTACCCTGGCCACAAACCAGAGAGTGATGTCTGACTTTTCAACTCTCTTACATCCTGTATCCAGCTGATTTGAGGATTCTGTCAAGTCTGTTTTCAAAACACTTTCAGAATATAACCATTTCCATTGCCTCCACCCCCGTCTGAGGCACTACGATTCATGCCCAGCTTACAGTAAACATGTAAGATGTATTCTGTCAATCACCACTGAATCCCTTACTGTCTGCACAAAGAATGGAACAGTTCCATCACTGGTGAAAACCCTGACTAACACGTAGAATGACAGACCATTCACGGTGGTTGTTTCCTTCTTATAAGACAGTAATCTTTCAAAATTCAATACAAAAGCCTTAAATTCTGACACTTTTTGCAACCAAAAATCTAATAAATGACAAGGTATATGAATGATATTTTATAGCATTTTAAAAATAATTTAGAAAAATGTGGAACCTTGTCAAAGGTTCCTAAAGAAGCATATGCAGGTTGGGGCACAGCAGCTGCAGAATGCTTGCCTAGCATGTGAGTGGCATGAGTGTATGTGTGTGTGTGTGCGTGCATGTGTGTGTGCGTGTGTGTGGGTGTGTGTGTATGTGTGTGTGTATACGTGGTCCTGGGTATCCGATTTAAAACCTCCACAGAGTAACATTCACAGCCATTTTATTGTTTTCATTTCATTTCACTTTTGACACAGGATCTAAGTCACTAAGTTGCCCAGGTTGGGCCCAAACTTGCAATTTTCCTACCATATCCTCTCAGAGTCCTGAGATTACAAATAGGTGAATACCACTGCTGGCTTAAAAATCTTTAATAACTATTCATATTCTCAGAGAAAATGTGTCTTGTGTTAAATAAAACCATAAAGAAAGCATATAGCAATTACAAAAATAAAATAATGCCAGGAAAGAAGTAACTGGAAAGAAATGCACCCAACTGTTTATAAATTTCATCTTTAGGTAGTGATTTTAAAAAATTGGGAGCAAAAAAAAAAAAAAACAAGGAGAGGAGCATTTTTTATTTTAAAGTTTTTTTTCCTGAGTACTTATCATATTTATCAAAAAGTATACCTATAAGTCTATTTTTTATTAAACTTTTATTTAAAACTTACTAGCAATAAAGAAAATGGTTAAAATTTTTGAGCCCTTACTACTCTTACTATTACTAAAATTATTACTCATGTTACTGATCTAACAGCTAGATGTACATTCACTCAGACCATCCAACAACCTTATCAAGAGGGTCCTGTTGGTATCTCCACACAGATGAGGAAACTGAGGCACGGGGCAATAAACTAATTTACTCAAGAGTGCATAGTAGTAGAAAGAGGGAGAACCAGGATTCAAATGCAATCAGCCAGACTCCAGAGCCCATTCTCCCCCAGAAGCCCAACCTCGAGTATTTTTCCTTCTTCTGTAACTTGTTTCTCTTTTAGTGATGCACACAGGGCCACGCATGTCACCAAGTCAGCCCCAGACAAGGGCTGACTGTTTTCTACAGGACAGTCACGCACAAACCCCTCAGGCGCCCGCCCCATCAGCTTCTCTGGCTTCTTTTCATTCTCCCACTCACCTCTGGACTAACTGCACCCCAGGCTGCTGTTTAGCTGTGATCCTGGGTTCTTTTTCACCAGGGTCCTTGGAATTCTCTTTGCTGCTCTCCTTACTGCGACCACTTACTGTGTCCTACAATAGCATATCTTCATCTTTCTGGATTTTCTGTTATTTTGTTGGACTTTGGTGTCCAGCACCTTCCAAATAAGGAACATATAATGCTTGTCTACTTTAGTCCTTGCATATACACTTTCTGAGAACTCACCTTTGATGGCTTGAATTTGCAAATACAGAAATCCTACAGAATTTACACAAATTACTCCACTGTCTTCTATCATCTATCATTCCTATTAAGGAGCCAGATCTATTCTGATTCTGACCCTCCCAATGTGACTTGTTTCTTTAATTATTTTTTGGGTTTTTGTTTTAATTTTTTTTTTAATCGGTACCGGGGATCGAACTCACAACCGCATGCTTGCAAGGCAGGCGGTTTATGCCGCTGAGCTGAATCTCCAGCCCATTTTTTGGTTTTTTGAAACAGAGTCTTGCTATGTAATCCAGGCTAGCCTCAAACTCGAAGCCATTCTCCTGCTTCAGCCTCCCAAGTGCTAGGATTATAGGCATATGGCACCACACTTTGTTTAGAAGCTCTTCTGATGTTCTTTTTCTACTCAGCTATTTTAAACCTTCTCTCTTTCAGGTCCTCATGTGGAATTTCTTTCATTTCCTGTCCTGAGCAATCAATGGGCCTTTTCTATGTAGAAATTCATGTTATTCAATTGTAAGTACTTTTCTTAAATTATTTCTTTGAAAATTTCACTTGTTTTCATTCTTTACTGCATTTCTGGGGCCCCCTACTAGTCAGATATTTTAATGTCCTTCACTGAGACTCTAAATTTTTATCCTACCTCACCAATTTCCCACCTCTTAACATTTTGCCTCATTTTCTAGCAAAGTTTTCTTTCCAATGATACTATTCAATGCTTCTACTGATTTTTCAGTTTTTACTGCTTTCTAACTATTTTTTCCTAGATATCTCATACTATTAATATGTTTCATAGATTTTGTTTCATAGATTTAATAATTATTTCACTGAATATATTATCGTAAGTTTGGGTTCTCCCTGCATTTTTGTTGTTTCAGCTGAATTCCTTTCATCTGTTTGCTTTTCCAGTTGTTTTGTTTTGTTTTGTTTTGTTTTGTTTTGTTTTGTTAGATACTCTTCAAATCTCTGGCAATATTTGGCTCTTCACTGTTGTTGGAAGTGAAGCACTGACCAGCTGCCCTCCCAGAAGCTCTGAGTACAAATAGGCAGGTTCTCTAGCTGAAGGCAGAAATATGATTAGAAATTCTCAATGTCTATACCTTCTTTCTTTCATTCTTTTTTTCCACTCAGTATGAAAGATTTAACCCAGGGTGTGCTGAGATACATCCCCAGCCATTTTTATTAAATTATTTTGAGATAGGGTCTTACTAAGTTCCCTAGGTTGGCCTTGAACTTGGCTTCTGCCTCAGCCTCTCAACTGCTAGGATTGCGAGGATGTGCCACCATGCCTGGCCTGGGCTGTGCACTTTGACCACACGCTGACCGTATGCTTGGGGAGTGAGCCTCCTACCTCCTTGGCTGGACAGTAAATCCTGGTGCCAACCTTCAAAGATCCAAACAGGGGACAGGGAGGACAAACCTGCAGGCATCACCACACACTCCTGCTCCCGGTACTGCATAACACTTATCCTCGGTCTGTATCTCCCAAGCCAGGGAGTCCACTTGTTCTGCTTCTGCCAGGAGAGCAGAGATGCACTTTCCTGACTGCTGGGATGGAAAGAGGAGAGCGTCTCACTGCTCCTTCTAAAGAGTCAAACTCACAATGCATGTTCTGTCCTCTACTTACTAAAATTGTCTCTCTGACATTTTCATTGCTGTATTGTAAGCCTAGGCATTTCAGGCTTGTCTTCATTTTTAACTAGTGGAATTTCAAGTTATCATGAACACTGCGGGGTTCTTCCAACTACTGGTAAAAAGAGAACCATCGCAATGAAAAGAAAGCTGCTCTCCTTAGAGCAGCAGAGTTGTATGCATTAATGGATGTCATGGAGTAGATATCCTTTCCAACAAGAGATTCTTGTCCAGAATCCAGACATGAAAAGATGCTGCTAGCCAGGTGTGATGGTGCATGCCTGTAATCCCAGGACTCAGAAAGCTGAGACAGAAAGATGGCTGTGAAGCTGAGGCACGAGGATCACTGTGAGGTTGAGGCCAGCCAGCACTACACAGCGAGACCTTGTCTCAAAAAAGAAAAAAAATGCTGCTATGTCTTTTAAAAGGCCTCTAAAAAGCCTGTAATTCTATTTGGTTAACTTAATCATTTGTTATCCTATTAATAATATTTAAACAGACATCTCTGTTTTATGTAAAAACATAAATAATTGTTAAGCCAAGAGAGTAGGAGTGGCACGCCTCATTTCTCCCATATGTTTACAGATATAGAACAAAATACAATATAAGTACAACTGTCAGATTTGCCATTTAAAGTTTCGGAGTTTAATATATTTTAAAAATTCATATAATTTGCTTCTCTTTTCTGTGCCACACTACCCTCAAATTTTCTAACGTATCCAGTGATGCTGTTGTCAGAATCTTTCCCAGGTTCTTCACGCTTAAGTTCGGAGTCCGCTTTCTCCACTACCCTCAGTCAGTTACAACTCGCCCATTCTCGCTGTGACTTCTAAGATCTTACTGATGACTCTCATCCATTTGTTTTTAGTTCACTGTATCCTCACTGCCATTTTAATAAAGATATGTGCTAAGATTCACTCTGCCATCTTGCCAGATACAGTACGTCATCTTAAATGCTGATGTTTCTATCATGAGCATGTAGTTTTTTTTTTTTAATTTTCAGTACCTGTTTGCAGTATATAATGTGTACATTCCGTGTGGAGCTGTACATGCACAAACACATCTTAATTCCTTTTTTAACCCCTGCCCCCAGTTCTTGATCCCCATTCCATTTGAGAAAGATCTATTTCTCCACCTCCTATTAATCACCTTCTATTTTGATCTTTATTTCTACTCTGGGCTTATATAAGAGAAACCATATAATATTTAAGCTTGTGTGTCTGATTTATTTCATT
>PVJX010034003.1:0-19259 GCA_004027295.1 Dolichotis patagonum
GGGTTTTTTTCCTACTGAGTCAATTATGTTTTTCATATAAAAGGTAATAAAAGGATAAAAAAGTAGAAATAATAGAAATAGATAACATTAAACAAGTAATTAATATTTAATAATAAAATCATTAGTTTCTGTATGGGTGCATCTAGCACATATACATGGACTTCACATCTTTAGGGGATATAATTTTATAATTCTAGAAGCACTCATGATTTTATAAAATTGAGTAAAATAACAAGATTACATATCTTATATATAAACACCATTACTTAAAATTTCTTGTACCCCTCATAGTTTCTTTCTTATATTGTTTTCTTTCATCCTCAAGAACTTGCTTTAGCAAGTATCATAGTGGACTGCAACTATTTTTGATTGTCAGAAATTTTTTTTAATCTTCAATTTAAGGGATTTCACTGAATATAGAATTATTGGTTGCTACTTTCTCTCAGCTCCTTGAATTTGACATTTGAGTATCTTCTGGTTTCATACTTTCTGGTGATGTCAGCTGATAATTATAATTTCTCTGTATGCTATATAATTTTAAGTTTTTCTCTGTTTATTTACTTATTTATTTGCAGTGCTGGAGATTAAATCTAGGATCTCATGAATATTAAGCAAGTGCTACACCAGAAACATATTCCTAATCCACTCACTGTCTCTTCCCTTTTTTGTGCCCACATGCATACATGCATTGTGTGTGTATGAGTCTGTTTCTGAACATGAAACCCAGAGGTACCCTTATCACTGTGTTACATCCCCAGGATGCCCAGCCCCCCCCCTTTTGAGACAAATCTCACTAAGTTGTTCAGGTTGGTTGTGAACATGGAAGGATCCACCTGCTGCAGCCTACTGAGTAGCTAGTACTACAGGCGTATTGTATTCCACTACAATCACATATTGACTCTTCTTTCACCCCAAATGCCATATCCCAATCATCAGAACTTCCTAAATAGCCCAAAAATCCATCCATTCCCTTTAATCCCTAAGAGATTTAATCCCAATCCCTTAATTTACTATTTCTCTTGCATAATATTCTTTTTTTAAACCTCTTATAAGAGAATTGGGGTCACTTCTATTGAGTTTTTACTTCCTACTTGGGACCCAGGGTCTCAGTGTCTTGCCCCATGGCCTATTATATTTTTCTCATATATCTTCAGTTCGTTTTGTAAATGTTTTCCCCCATAGCATGTGAATGATGTTGAACAATCTGATTTTATTTTTAATAAAAATACCCACACACATGTAACTGTATTTGATCACCATACTTCTGGTTGCTTCGTGGAATCAACAAATATTCATTTATTTAATTTTGTTATTATTATTTTCTTATTTTGAAGTGAGTAAAACCAAATAAAATAAAACAGTACAGTCAATCAAAACAAAACAATGAAAGTGATAAAAGAAATCAATATAACGGCTACCATAATTCAAAATAACTGCCCATACCATCAGGCATAATAAAATCAAGTAAAATGCAACAGACTAAAACCAATCAACAAAACAATGAAAGAAATACATGACTTCAAAACAAGATAATAGAAAAACAACAGTGACTACCATGATGCCTCTTCTTATCTTCAAAGTAGCTGCCTATACCATCACATATAATAAAATCAAACAAAACAAAATAAAATCATTCAAAACGAAACAATGAAAAAAAAATACACGGCTTCAAAAAAAAAGATAATAGGAAATCAATGATGCCTAGCAAAATATATTTTATCTTTGAAATAGCTGTCCATGCCATCAAATATGATAAAATCAAACAAAACAGAATAAAACCAAACTAAACAGAACAATGGGGCTGGGGATTTAGCTCAGTGGCATAAGCTCAGTGGCATACCTTGCAAGTGCACAGTAATGAGTTCGATCCCCGGTACAAAAAAAAAAAAAAAACAATGAAAACAGTACAGGGTTTCAAATCAAGATAAAAGGTTAACAGTAGCCACTGTCTTTCCGTTTTAGATATTTTCTTCCCTTTCACTTTCACAATATCTACTTGATCTCACTAACTCCTTTAGTTTTTTAATACTAGGGAGACAACAAGACTTTCACCCATGTGACTCTGAACCATTTCACCCATGAGCATGATCTCAAGTTGTATCCATTTACCCTACAAGAGCCGCTAGGTTATCTTTCTTTATAGCTGAGTAGCTTTCCATTGTATAAAAATGCTGTATCTTTCTTATCCATTCTGCAGTTGATGAGCAAACTACCCCTACTTTTTTCTGGTTCCCTGTCACATGGAGAACTGTCTTGACATTTTCCTGGGTTTTTCTGATAAGCAGATAGTGGGGTCCTAGGCTTTTCCTGCATTGACCACAAGTTCTCGGAAGAGTGACAGTTTGGTTCTCCTGGCCATTGCTGGCTCCTGGTAGCTGATGGTGGCCATTGGTTGCACTAGTGTGGGGCTGGCTGCTGCCTTCTGTACCTGATCTGTTTACCAGCAGGAAAGCTCCCCAATGGCCACTGGAGTGCATGTGGGGGCCCAAATATTCATTTAAATCACTTTGTATATCCAGTTAACAATTGTATCCACTCTGCTATTTAACACTTGATTATTAATTATGTCCCTTCCTTATCTTTCTCTATAGGCCCTGCTAATTTCTCCCACCCATTCATACTATCAGTTCCTCTAATTTAAAAAAAATGGCCCTTCTTTTGTCCTGGTGTAATTCTTCTGGTTATTTCTGACTTTACTTCCTCAGAGACCTTTATCCATCCTTTTGTTACCAGATAATCTCCTTTTACAGGTAGTTCATCAAATAAATGTTACTAGGTTTCAGGATGCTAACTGTTAGGATTTTTGGCGCGGTGAAACAGCAAAATATGAGATAAGAGACCTTTATTCCCAAGGACGTGGAGAGAAGTCCACGACCACAGACAGCCTGGCCTTCTCTAACCCGCACGTGCGGGTTAGGATACTCATATAACCTCTGACCTGGGTGGCGCCCAGGGCGGGGACAGGTAATGCAGGTGTTACTGATTGGGGGTACTTTCGAGCTACTGGAAAAGGTGACTGCAGTTTGGTCCTGCCCCTTGGTCCTGCCTCCCACCACAGCTTTCCAGGGCACAACTCTTTCACTAACATCTTTTTCTGGAGGTGAATTGCAGGTGCTTCTTCTCTTTTTTTTTTTTCTTCCTCAAACAAAAAATTGAATGAAACAAGCAAAAACAGTGCAAAGTTCATTTGAGGTAGAAAAATTAAAAGTGAAGGGTAACAGAGAAACTGGCTCTACAGAGCAAGCTTGGGACCAACTAAAAGAGGAAAAAGTAATTCTGGGGATTTAGCTCAGTGGTGTAAGTGCCTCCCTGGTAAGTATGAGGTCATGAGTTTGATCCCTGATGCCAAAAACAGGAGGAAAAAGTAAAAACCAAAATAAAAGTGCACACTGCTATGGAATGCAGGGTAGGCTACTGTAAAGAAAGTCACCATAGCAAATGCTTCGTGTCATCTGTGTCCTTTTATTCCTTAAACACATTTTAGGAACCTGAGGGAACTTCTGCATACAGAGTCCAGAAAATTACGTGGCATGTGTGTCTTGGTATCCTGTAATCAACAGGTCCTGTTTACTCCTTTAGCCAGTTTTGCTATGCCTTGCCATCTTGCCTTGATTTGGAAATTTTCTTTTTTTCATTTTTAAGTTCTTCCACTGTATTATTTTACCTTTAATGACTAAGCTCAGTGTACCTCTGACTTTCCTCAATCTTCATCAGAAGCGTGGTCATTTCTCCATGCTACCTCAAATCTCACATCTCTTGCCTTCAGCTATTGTTATGATTTAGATCGAAAATGTTTCCTCAGTAACTCTCCCCAAGTGGAAAGTGATTCAATCTTAGTGACACTGTGCACACAAACACACAAGTGGATTCATCCATCCATGAGGTCAGTAGCTGAATATGCTGTCAGGAGGTGGTGATTTCTTGTTCCCAGCTCCTAACCTCATTCTGTTTCCTAGTTGCCTTGGACTCAACAGCTTTCCTGCACTAGGCCACTCTTGCTATCCAGCTGACCATGGGCTAAAACTTTGTGCCTAAATAAACATTCTTCCTTTAAGTTGCGGGGGGTCAGCTACATGACTAATACAGCTATAGTATAGTTGAATACTAGAATCTTCCTTACCCAGTTCTCCACAGATTTCTATCCAAAGATAGCTTAAATCCTGGGCATTGCTCTTACCAAGTTGTGGGTTGTCTTACCATGTTTTCCCACTTAGAGTCTTCCTCTTTTAGGTCAAATATTCTCAAAGATATTTAAGAGCTTCCTAACACGCCCCTGGCTATCACTGGCCAATGTTCATATAGGCTGCTGTTCCAGCTCTCCTCAAAGATAAAAATTCTTGAGGTTCAAAATTGAGTCTAAGGCTGAGGATTTAGTTTAGCAGCATAAGCAGCTGCCTTTCAAGCACAAGGTCATGAATTCCATTCCCAGTAACAACAATCAAAAAAACAGAATAAACTTCAAATTCTCACTGTACAAACACCAAAAATTTATCAAAGCATACAAAATGTTTTTCTCTCCCAACTGTCTTGGTTACTTTTCTCTGGTGGTGGAACAAAATATCCAACACCCAAAATTAAGAAAGGAAACATTAAAACAGGTGCAGTGACACACCCCAGGCACTTGGGAGGCTTAGGCAGGAGGATTGTTGCAAGTTCAAGACCAATTTGGGCTACAAAATGAGTCCAAGGCCAACCTGAACGGCTTAGCAAGATCCTGTCTCAAAGATAAAAAGAAAAAAAAAAGTAAACGTTTATTTAACTCATATTTTGTGGAGATTTTAGTCCATAATCAGCTGTCTCCAAAGCAGGGGGGCGAGGCACAGGGCCAACACTGAAGGCTGCAGAAGACAGCAAAAGCCAGAGTAAAAGCAGGGAGAGCAAGCCTCTTTTCCTCCCTTATATTCTGTGCAGGCTTTCAGCTCTATGGCGGGTCCTTTACACCCACATCATCTCCTGAGCTCCTCTTATACAGGTTCAGGACTCTGGCCCCTTGCTGAGTCACTTAGTTGAGCTTCTAAACTTCTCAGGTTGACACAGTGTATCAACCATTACCCCAACCCTCAGTAACACTTTATGGTCTGAGAACTGAGGTATCTCTTGCTGTCTATTTTGTTTTCTGGGTTCTCTGAAAATGGCTCTTCAAATACTACTGTCAGCTACGATGTTCAAGGGACTCATCTATGGTGTCTGAGGCAAGGGACTATTCATGCCAACCTGATATTGTCTGGTCTGTCTAAGTCTCCTTGAAAACATTTATTCTCATGCAAAACAACTCTTGAAAATAAATACCTCTGAGGTATCTTTGCAGTTCAACAATAATTTTCTAGTCTGTATTTTGAAGTTAGCAAGGCTGTCCTAGAAAACTCATTGCTACCCCAGGTATAAATATTTATTTACACTTCATTTCTTAACTGTTTCCCACTCCACTATGATTATTCGCTCTGTAATCACCATTGGCCTCTTCATTTTCAATGACAGATGAAATGTTTCAAATTCTAGACCCCTCTGTGGCATTTGAAATTGATAAAGACCTTCTTCAGAAACCTCCTTCCCTTTGGCTCTTATGACTTAATGTTTTTATTTGCCAGAAGTTTTTCCATGCTGCTTGTATTTATTTTGCAAATTTTGCTATAAGTGGTTTTGATCTTACCAGAAAATGCAAGAAGTTTTTCACACCAGATTTAACAACAATGACAGCCATTTAATATTTGCTGTCTAGGCAAAAATGATTCTAAGATATTATCAGCCATAAGCTGCATCATAAGTTCACAGATTTTCAAACGTCAAAAAAATATCCCTATTGGAATGATTGGTAAATGCCATTTTTATATAATGGTTTGAAGAGAATTGATCTGTGTTGCTTGAAATCAGGGTTTTAGGAAATGATATAAATGTCATTATACATTCTCTGAACATTCTTTCCTTGCATTAAAATAATTTTACTTCCTAGTGAGTTTTTTATGAGATTAGAATAAGATAATGCATGTAACGTATATAATGCATATAAGGTACAGAGTCAGGAACAGTTACAATAAGTTCTCAAGTAATGAGTTAGTAGTAATAGCAGCAGTAATAGTAGACATGGTAGTTGTAGAAACATTCATTACTTTTAATATAATATTAGCAGCAGCGATATGTTTCTCAATGAAATGAACTATATATTACTGAATTCAATGTTCCTCAAATGCTAAAGAAGTTTTTATACGTGTCAATAGCCATTTTTTAGGGTTTTGCAAGAACTGGATGAAATGCTACTTGCAAGATACTTGACTGCTTATTAGTTGAAGTAGTACCTTAGATTTGAAGCAGAATGTGAATTATAACCGGTCTTTGTTGTTCCTGAAATTCTGAAGCAAATGATACAGACTTAGGGAAGTTAACCTCAGGAACATTAAGTGGTTCCACTTAAGATTTCTATACATGTTTCTCATCTGGATTGAAAATATGACACATGAAAAAATACTTGGCTCAGTGTGTGACAAATAGAGGAAGCTCTCTAAAAAAGTAGTTACTGTCGTAACTGTTGCAACTGGCATTTTTTGGAGGCAGTTCATTTCCATTTTCCTTCTTGGCTAAATTAAAGATTTAGAAAATATCAAAGACTGTCTCACTATATTGGCTAAAATTAGCTAACTTTCCTAAAGTTAACTTCACCAAATAATACATGATTTTGAGAACTTTTATAAGAATGTGTGAGATAATCTGTTTAAAGTGGTTTATTGCTAGTACTGCTGTCATTTAAATTTATCTGAATTACTACTAATTGAACTAAAAATGCTAAGGAAGATTAGGTGTTTGCTAGATTAACACTTCAGAGGCTAAGTAATTTCATCCTTTAAGACAAAACAGCATTTCTCAAACTCTCTGGTGTCAAGACCCCTTTATGCAGCTGGAAATAATTGAAGATGCTAAAGAACTTTTGTTTATATAAGTTGCATCTAATGATATTTGTGGTATTAAAAATTAAAATTTTTAAATGTTTAAAATTTTCATGAATCATTTAAGTAATAACAATAAGCCTATTCAGTGGTAGCATAAGGAATATTTATATACAAGGTAAGTAATTTAAAATAAAAACAGAAGACAGGAACCATTTTATAGCTCTGAAATTCTCTTTCATGTTTAATTTGATGCAGTGACAGCTAAGTAGTCACATGCGCATACATTCGACCTACTTTGATAAAATAGTTTGACTTGACATTCATGAAAGAATCATTTTAAGGACAAATAGTTGGAAAAGAAAAACTTAAAAATCTCTTTAAAAGTCACAGGGTCCTTGAACCACACTTTGAGAAATGTTGACACCTTTGAATTTTTTAAAGTATTGGATAAGATAACCACGATATATTGTTATTAATACTGGTTGCTATAATCTGAGATTTTCAGAAACAGTTGAATTTCTTGTTTGTTGACTGCATTCATGGTTTCTGAAACAAAATGTATGTTGGTACAAATTTGGTAAACTGGTTAAAACACTTCACCAAATAATATCTGTTCCACAGAGTTTTTAACCAGATTAAGACTAGACATTTTAAAACTAAATTCTCTATCATGCACATAACTCAATTCCTGACATAGAAGATAGACTCAATAAATGCAAACTATTAGAATTACTCTTTCTTCACCTACCCTGGGCTTTCTGCTATTCTTGCTGGAATATTCTGGGAAAAATGTACGGGTTCCTGTCAAAGTTTTGTCAGAAAATAGCTACCTTCTCTGCAGTTACACAAAAATGCTGAGTGTTCCCACTAAACTGTCATCTCTTTCAAAGTCTTGGAGATATTTTTTATCTAAAGTTTTAATAGACATGCTTTAGTTTATTTCAGAAATCACTTCTATGCCTTATTTTTTAAATTTCCTAAAATTATTAAACTTTTTAAAAGGAAACTGTCAAAGATAATAAAAGTAAAATTGTGTGATAAAAACCAATGTACTCATCATGTAGCTCCAGCATTTATCAGTTTACAGACTGTCTTCTTTCATTCATATTCTCATCCACTTTTCCTCTCATATTACTTGCAATAAATTCCTCACACCATAATATCTCATTCTTACCTATTTCAGGATGTGTATCTGAAAATATAAACACTTTTTTTTTCTACAGAAGCACAGTATCAACATCTCACCTGAAAACGAATGTGCAGTAATGGTTTAATAACATCAAAAGGCCAGGCATTATTCAAATCTCTAATTGTATCATGAATATTGTTGAAAAGTTGTTTGCATCAAAATCCCAAGCTGATTCACAAAGTGTGATTATTTGAGAACTCCAAATGTATCTTAATTTGTAGGCTCTCCCTTTAAAACCTTTTTTTCTTGTAAAAACTTTTTATTATGAGATCCTTTTCTCCATTTTTTTTACAATACTAGAATCAAACCCAAGGCCTGTATATGCTACACAAGTGCCCTACCACTGAGGTATATCTCCAGCTCTTTCTGTCTTTTCAGTCTTTTCTTAATCCTGTGTAAGGATTCTTAGCTCCTGAACACTTGCAGATACCTAACTCTTCAGGAAATCATTTTCTTAACGATAAGCCAGTACTTACTTCTTTGGGCCAACCTTGATTCATATTCTTCTTAAGATTTTTTTTAATGTAAGTTTTCACAGTACCAGCTGGCAGCTATTCTGCCTGCCATTTTTAACTCTTAAGAAACATAAACCGTGTATTTCTGCTGTACTCCAAGGACCTGTGGAAGTTCTAAGCACCTCATCAAACTTGGGCGAGAAAATTACCTTCTCTCTTCCCCTTCTGATCCTGGTCACTCCTCCCAGAGTTCAAAGGTGTCCTCACTAGGATGGGCCAGTACCCAGCTTGAGGAGACATTCTGTTTTCAGAGTCCCTAAGTTTTGCTTTGCCTTTCTTACTTTCTTGAACAGAACACCTAAATTCAGATTTGTGGGCAAGCATACAACAATACCCAAAGGAATCTTGTCATATTTGTTGCTGTTTCTCACTGTCACTTGGCCTTTCTCTAGAAAAAGACTCTTAATGTGAGTAATTCAGTGTCTGAAGAAGACTTAAAAGGTCATTATCCAAACATTCTTTCCTCCTTATGCCTTTTCGGGAATTAAATAGTTATTGACATGCTCAGCAAGCCTTAGCAAAGAAATACAGATCATATTTCTTGCTTGATCATCCAACCAAATACTCTATATTTGACTAGGAGTTCAAATGTCAAGTAGGGGCGTTCCATCATTGCCAGGTTCCTCACACAGTTCTTTGAGTGTTACCTAAAGTCAGCGAAGATCTGCAGCAGCTCACTCCTGTCTCCTCTCCTAGTTCATGTTGTGGCTGCCCACCAGGCCAGGATTCCCAAGTGTCTGTGATCGAATCCACAGTGTAATCTGAATATGTGGAGACTTCAACTCCTGATGAACACAAGAGTGGATAAACTAACATTAAACTGTGATTTTAATGTTATAGGCAGGTCATCCCTGCTTATTGATACTTATTGAATTGTTCAAGATCTACCATAGTTATTTCTAAAAGTTTCCAGGAGGTTTCAGGATAGGCTTGAACACAAGATAAGCTTCCATCTCCTCAATAAGTTCCGCCTGGGCCTGTTTATTGAAAGAAGAACTTCATCAATTTTCTAAAAACAAAACAAAACAAAACAGAAAAAACTCTCAAAATTCCACATTAAAATAGTACAACTATCTCTCTCCCAATTCAGCATTTCATTACCACCCTCCTCACTCTTTAAATTTTTTTTTCCTTTCCTTCTTCTGCCCACTGAGAAAGAAATCCAGGGCCCTCTGTTCCTCCACTTGCTCTACTGCTGAGCCTACATTGCCCTTCTTCTGTCTCTTGACCTTGAAACAGATCAAGTACTGCTCATGCCCAGAGACAAAATAAATACATAAATAAAACTAAATTTTGCTAAAAAGAGCCCTTTCAGTTTCTGGTTGTACGATTTTTACATAACCATCAGACATAACCCAGTCAACTTTCCTTGACTATTATTACTGTTATAGGTGGTCTGGGTATCATTTTTATTGAGTTTTGGAAGACTTTTGCTAAAAACAAACTTTGGCAATGTCACTGAGGAAAGGTGTAAATGTATTCTTTGATTCAACAAGTATTTCTTGAGTGGTTTCTATGAGCTGGGACAATTCTAAGAACTAAAAATATGGCAAAACAAACTCAATCCATTGGCAGATACTACCAAATCTCTAATATCACAATAATGGTGTTTACATGCTTTTTTCAGAAATGTAGGGAAAAGGCATTCTGAGAGGAAAAGACCCACCATGTTGTTTTATCATACTGCTGATGTTTCATGTGGCTATCAGCTAGGCTCTGAATAGCTTTCAACAAACATTAAGCTGAAGTTGCTTTCAGGAAAATGCAAACAAATGTATGGCATTGTAAAATCTGCCTAGTCCTTTCATATACTATAACAAGGTTGCACCTTCTTATTTCTTTAGGTGTGTCAGTGCCCATCCCAGTGATTGGACTGAGGGATGAAGACAAAGTGTTCGTGAACAACACCACGTGCGTGCTCAATGACCCGAATTTCGTGCTGATCGGATCCTTCGTGGCGTTCTTCATCCCTCTGACGATCATGGTGATCACGTATTTCCTGACCATCTACGTCCTACGCAGACAAGCTATGATGTTGCTGCGCGGCCACGCTGTGGAACCACTGGGCCCAAGCCTGAATTTCCTGAAGTGCTGCAAGAGGAACACTGCGGAGGAAGAGAATTCAGCAAACTCCAACCAAGACGGGAACCCGCGCCGGAGGAAGAAGAAGGAAAGACGTCCTCGGGGCACCATGCAGGCTATCAACAATGAGAAGAAAGCGTCAAAAGTCCTTGGCATTGTGTTCTTTGTGTTTCTGGTCATGTGGTGCCCATTTTTCATTACCAATATTCTGTCAGTTCTGTGTGGGAAAGCCTGTAATCAAAAGCTCATGGAAAAGCTTCTGAATGTGTTTGTTTGGATTGGCTATGTCTGTTCAGGAATTAATCCTCTGGTGTACACGCTCTTCAACAAAGTTTACCGCAGGGCTTTCTCCAACTATTTGCGCTGCAACTATAAGGCTGACAAAAAGCCACCTGTCAGACAGTTACCAAGAGTTGCTGCCACTGCTTTGTCTGGGAGGGAGCTTAATGTTAACATTTATCGGCATACCAATGAGCCTGTGATTAGGAAAGCTGAGGACAGCCAGCCAGGTATAGAAATGCAGGTGGAAAATTTGGAGCTACCAGTAAACCCTTCTAATGTGGTTAGTGAAAGGATTAGCAGTGTGTAAGACAGAGCAGCACAGCCTTCTTACAGGGAAGCCACACAGATAGGAAAATCTTTAACTTTTCTCTTGGTCATAACTACTGTAAATATTACTGTCAGAAACAGTGTTTTTATATATAGCTTTGCAACCCTGTACTTTATAATCATGCTTACAATAGTGAGATTTAGAGTTCTATATTTACTGTTTATAATAGATGGAGACTATGTTATTTTGGTTATTTGATGGATAAAGTGTTTATGCTTTTATTCCCTTTCTTCCTTCCCTCCCCCCATCTTCCTCTCTCTCTATCTCCTTCTCCCTCTCCCTCTCCCCCGCTCCCTCAGAAATGTTAACGTTCATCTCAGGTGGCATTTGCAGGAGACCAGAATGATGCACATTACAGTGGTTATATTTCAACCACACCTAAATTGACAACTTCTGTGGAATCTTTTTCCAGGTTAACAGTAAATATACACTTTAAATTCTTGCTTTGCTAATTTACACATGTAAAAACAGTAAGATAGTTTCTGCCTCATGAAACATCCATCCATGACTCAAAGGCAGAATTTCGCTTTGTTGTTACTTATCGGGACAAAATTTGACATTGTCAGAGTGTTGTATTGGTATTTTGCAGCAATGTCTGTCCCCAAACATAGTGGTATTTTAACATAGCAGCTGGTTAACCAGGACTACAGAAGTGGAAGGATAACAAAGAGACATCTATATATACCAACAGCTTTTCACTTCTTAAGGACAGTGTTCAAATTCTGATTATTATGACAAGCAAACTGGAATTAGTGTTTTCATTCTGGTCCTTAGTAAATACCTAATTTCTTGACTAGACTGGGAAACAAATCCCAGAGTTATTTCCCAATCCAGAATTCAACATCAATTGGGTTTTGATCTAAGAATTCTGGAAATTCGTGTGCTACACACAAAGTGAAATTAACATTTTGAGCCTTATTAAAATATTTTCTTAATTATGGTACCTCTATCTATAGGACTCAATTTAGCAGTCCATTTTTGAGTAAAACTTGTGTAGGACATGTAGATGACAAAAACTTTGAAAGTTTTACTTGATTAAGGACTACTGAATTAGGCCCTTAGAATGTGGAAAAAAAGAATTTAAAAACCACTTTTATTGAACTCTGGGAATAAAAGAAATACAGAGTTTCCATTTGGATTTTAAACAAAATTTATCACATTTTCAGATCCTTCCAAACTCTCTAGTGCAGGAAAAGGCTGCAGCTAATTTGTAAAAAGTGGCAAGCTCTTCATTGTACTACAGTCACACACCGGAAACTTAAATCTTGTTAAATATAGTGTTGTGTTAAGATAAGTAGTGGCCATTGTGTCATTCGCTGGCCTGCTGCTCTCCAAGAATTGAGTATCATTTTAATAGTTTGTAAATCGTAAAAGGTTTTCAAGCATTGCTAAAGTAAGACCATTAAGTCTATGCTGTGTGCAGAGTAAACACGTGTTTCCAGTGTTCCATGTGTGTTCATTTCACACAACTGTGGATAAAATTTCTGAAGAATTCGTGATGCTATTTCTTATGCCTCACAATTACTTACACACTTCATAATGTGCTTCTTAGTATTTTAAATTTGGTGATTGCACAATCTAAATTTCCAAAACCTTGGTCTGTGTCTCAATGCACAGCATAGATAAATGCAACAGTCTGCCACATGGGCAGTGGGAGAGCTGCTGTATTTGAGAAAACTCATACAGCCTCTGTGTGATTTACAGCACTGCCAAATAGCCAGCCAATTGCTTGAGCATGCCCAAACATAACAGGAAAGTAAAGTCTACCTGCCTGTTAGGTCAGTTGAGCTGCATGTTAAAACAATTATCTGAAATTGAATGAGGTTATCTAATTCTTAATGAAATGAAAATGTCTGAAGAAACACAGCATGCGATTAGCATGTACACTATGTATGCTGCATGAATCCATTGATTTGTGTTAATGTGGGGCAGTGCAGCTGATATAAAAAGGACTGAAGAAAATTCCTTAGCAGTCCTGAAAAAGACCACACATTCAGACCTGAAGCATTGTGAGTATTAAATTGGAAACATCTGATTTCTTAACGATCAGGGCAAGCTCATAGCACATGTTTTACAGAGAAGTAAAGTATCAACCATGGATTTCCAAAAGCACTAGCAATAAGATGAATGGTAATAGCTTATAGCACATTTGTTAATAATTCTTATGTCATCAACTAGTAGTACTTAATAGTACCCAACACAGTAATTATCCTCAAATTGTGTGCTATTCGTAAGTTCTGTGGAGTTTGGTATGAAACAAATATACTCATTTGGATATAAAACTAACAGTTCAGTGTTAAATCACAAACTTTTATAAACATTTTAAAAAAGTCCATGTGATAAATGTAAACGTGGTGAATTTACTGTCAAATCATTTTGATGTACTATTCTATACATGTATCTGTTTAAGACAAGTGCAACAGACTGCCTTATATTATTTCCTGTAATTCTTCTCCTTTGTCAAATGGTACTTTTTGTGAGTGGTTGCAAAGTGTTGTCTTATTCTTGATTCTTGTATGTTATCCACTGCAGGTTTTGTGATACTTCATATTAATTTATTAAATTTATTAAATGTTGGCTAATATGTCATGTGTGTTTTTTCCCTCTGAACCTTTCCAGTACTAAATATATCCCTTTACTTCATTTTCTTTGAAAATTGAACACTAACGTAAACTTACAAAGGCAAATATCACCAAGATACTGTTTTTTTCCGACTAATTGGATATATACTTTAAAACTATGACAGTAGCAGGGTGTGGTGGTACATGCCTGTAATCCCAACACTGGGAGTCAAGTAGGAAGACTACAAGTTGGAGTCCAGTCTGGACAACTTACGACACACCCCGTCTCAAAAATAAAAACCGAAAAAGGGCTGAGAATGTAGCTTAGTATGAAGGCCTAGGGTTCAATCCCAAGTGCAGGAAAAAAAATAAGAAAAACAATTAAGAAGTATGAGAAACAACAACAACAATAGCATCACCAGTTCCTCATAGGAATACCTACACTCCTGAATTGTCCTGCCTCCCTTTCCTGAGCCTAGGCTGTGGAAATTCACATGCTCTCCTCGCTATGGGTGTTATTACTGTCTTCTTCCCACGAGACTCAGTTTCTCTAAGGGCAGAAAAGGTGAGCCTATCTTGATGGTTTTATTGTCAGCGTTTTGTATCTACTATGCATTCATCAGACAAGCACTGAGCATTAGTATTTGCAGGCATTGTGTTATCTGTTCCTATTGTCAAAGTGGGGCCTTATAAGTTCCCACTTGTCAGTAAATACAGTATGACAGACTCACCCTAATTTAGGTCTTGTCTCATATGGTTTTGGATGCCTCTGAAGTCATCACAACCACCATTCTAGGCAATTCCATTCTTATGTACCAAGGATGACAAGACACAGTTGCCTTTTCTTTTAACAGGTACACCTTCGTGGTGCTGGGTCAGCCTTAGGTGATAGTGGCCTGACTTCAGATCTATGAGGAGAAAGTAGCAACACTTGATTCCATTGTAATTATGAGATGTTTGGTTCTCAGAAGGGTCACGAGATAAAGGTTGAACTGTTAATTGAACCAGCAAGACCACTGATGTCCACGGTCAGAAATATCTTTTGCACGAAACTTGGGTGATTCTTGTCCACTGAGGCAATGGAGAGAAGCTGAAATGTCTTGATGGCCCACCACTGGAATGACCATTATCAATGAAAAGAAACATGGGAAAGAGAACACTGAAGCACTTTAGTTCATAGCATTGGAAGATTTTTTTTATATCAGTACTGGGGATCGAACTTACGACCACATGCTTGCAAGACAGGTGCTTATGCTGCTGAGCTAAATTCCCAGCCCTGCATTCAAAGATTTTAATGGAGTGAGTAGAAACAGAAAAAAAAAAAACCACACACACACACACACACACAGGTTGAGTTCCTTTTGGTACAAAGTCTGAGATGGAAGGTGTGTGTGGTGGTACATGCCTATGATTTCAACACTCTGGGTAGCTCAGGTAGGAGGGAGGATCTCAAGGTAGAGCCCTATATGCGCAGTAACTTAGCAAGATCCTATCTCAAAAATAATTAAAGTTTAAAAGGTCTGGGAATGCAGCACAGTACAAAGGCCCTGAATTTAACTGTTCAATTAAAAAAGCTGAGACAGGAAAAAGTGTGCAGCATATTATTTGTTCTTGGTATCCACATGCATGGGAGACATAAGAAGGTGGGACTGTGGTACAGTTGCCATAAAGATTTATTCCCCTTTACCTTTAGGAAGTATGAAATACCGTATCACCTCATTTTTTTTAAAGTTAAATTGAATCCTTTAAGCTCAGAAAGACAAACCCACACTGTCTGTAGCTGATTATGCAGGTTCCCAGAGATTATAATGCTAAAGTTAGAATGATTAAAAGATATGAACAACAAAAACAATGTCATGCTACCTGGCCCCCATAAGAAGCTATGGATTTAGCATAGTCCTTTCAGAGTTGTTTCAAGTTGAAGAGAAGGGGCCAGGCCTGTCTCTTCCACTGCCCCTAGCAGAGATGTGCGACCTTGGGCAGGCTGCTTTCTTCAACACAGCAACTCCTAAACAGAATTTGACGTAATAGATCTGTGAGCCCACAACCATCTCAACACTTGGGAATTAAGCCCTTTGGTCCTAAAGGTGACAGAGTAGCACAGCATCCATGACAAACAACGTATTTACTGGGTAGAAAAAGATTCACCACTACTATGATCTGTTCTTATGCTACACTCCTGATGATAAATGTATTTTCCACACCAAGCGATTTCCTATTTCTCTGAAGATGCCAACTGGATGTCTAGCAATTTCATTTAACAGTTGAATGAGAATAAAATCAACCTAGTCAAGAACAAAGACAGTTATGTTTAATTAGGCTAGTTAGGGTTACAGTATAAAACAACACAGCCTTGAAAATATGCTCTGAGGTTTTATGAAGTGTGAAGGACCACCAGGATGACTCTCCTTGAAAGAAGAGCAATTATCTCCATTTTAGCTAGATCTGGCCCTATTTCTATGTAATGATATGTACACAGGTGGCTAGGACTTTTCCTTATTCCCCCAACTGGCTTTAAGCATTGCAAATTGGTCTAGCCTAGGTGCTGATGTGTAATCTTTGAAGCAAGGTGACCAGGTCAGTGTTACCACACCCCACAGTACCCAAGAAGCATGTGTGAGCCAGGCCGGAAGGAGAGCCACACTCAATGCTATCAACTGGCACTGAGCCTTGAGAAAGAGGCCATGACATCTCAGGGCGTAACAAATTACACATCAGAGTTGAAGCACTGACCCCAAAACACTACATACTTCCTCAAATTGTGTTATGCAAAGTACTCTTTCTGCATATCTCTCTCTGCATATTGTAGAGGTGATTTCTGGCCTCCTACCTAGCCCAGTTCACAGAACTCATGTACTTCCCATCACAACTACACTCACTTATCCCCAAACTACTCCCCTCTTGATGAATTAATAAAACCTGAGTTCAGACCTGAGACATGGCCTTTGTTCTGATTAACTATCACCCTAGCCAGATTTAGGGCCCCCTTGGCTCCCCACAACTATAAATATACCTTAGAGTCTTTATTCTTGCCATGCATCACACTGGTAGTGATTGTTTGGAATTAACTCACTAGGATTCCAATAACTTTTCCATGGGATTACAAATATATACTTCCTGGACCACAACGCAGACTGGGAAGGGCTCTCAGTAATGAAATGGTGCCAGTGTTTATAGTTTTTAAACCATAAGAGAAGTTAGCAATTGCATCACTAATCAAGAATTAATGGGTACAAGCAAAAGTTAAACTTTCTAATGAAAGAGACTGGGAGCACTTTCAGTCTCTAGGTATTTTGGAGGGAAGGGTCCATTGTACAAAATGCCAGTAAGAGTTAGCTATAGTTCAAAGATCAACTCACACTGGAACCCTGTCTTTAGTACACTTCAAAGATTCAGCTTTAGATGTGATTGAGATCTGATTAACAGTGACCTCCCAATCCCATTTAATGTACAAGACAATGGTACTAAATTTGTTTTCAATTGATGTTTTTAACAACATATAAAGTCAGCACATTCTCCATAGATGACAGACTCAGTCTTGCAAGATTCCTTGTCTTCTACTCCAGATGTTACTTATAACCCAAAGCTCTTGTGTATCAAAGCAAACTTACCCATAAAAAATAATGGAAACTCAGATGATTTGTTTCACAATCCAAAAATATTCATATAAAAATGATTACAATATCATAATGGAATACAAAATAATAAAGAAAATACAATATATAAAGAAAAATAAATTAACCTACACTTTTTGGTACCAGGGATCAAACTCACAACCTCACACTTGCCAGTCACTTATGCCTCTGAGCTAAATCCCGGCGCTTTGTGCAGCTTTAATAAGGAACTTACCCAATGACATTTTTTTTGCCTCCTTTTGAACATTTTGCAGAAATATGACATTGCATTGCTGTTGAAGAGATTCACCACCCACACTACTACAATCTTATTTGGGTGGTGTTTGTCTACAGAATTTTGCACTGTTTCCCACATTTTACACATCTTTCTAGTTTCATGTAAAGTGAGGGGTTCCTCTGCTTTTTTCTCCTCTTTTGCAGATGAGAATTCCTTTATAATCTCTTGCTATTGGGAGATGATCACCTGCAATCCCAAAGCAAGAGCGAGAGAAAGAGACAGACAGACAGACAGACAGACAGACCCAGAGAGACAGAGACAGACAGAGAGAGAGAGAGAGAGAGAGAGAACCACAGAACCCCTGGTTCAGTTGTGATCATGTGACATTTGGCATTACATTCTACTCATGTTGCAAAACATTACTCATGTATCAGTTACAATTTATTAGAAATCCTTGTTCACTGCTCATTATAAATGTTTGAGACACTAGAAGAACAAGTTACTTGCCATCCAAAGTTTTGCTGTACTTGCTTCTTTTTAATAATGCTAATGCGTTTAGTAGCTGCACCCCTCTTAGCCACAACTTTACATGTATTTCTTTTCTGGGTAAACTGTAAGTTTTTCAAATCTTCCTACTGTACTCTTTGTTCCTGGTTCTCACTGTAAATTTAGCTCAAAGCAGTCAGCAATACCCATATCACCCCTGAATGCTGTGCTTCCTTGAAATTTCTTCTGCCAGATAAACCAGTCCATGACCTTTAAATTCAGCCTTATACAAATCCTCAGAACACAGGCATGATACTTGCATAGACAAATTATTTGCTAGAATGTAATATGAATGGCCTCTAGTCCAATTCCCAAATGGAGTTCTCATTCCCACCTGAAATATAATCAGCACATTTCTATCGGGATTCTTGTCTTCTAATTCCTTACCAGAACTATCCATTAAGTTCTGCTTACAACATCCTAAGGTGTCTCTGGCCTGCATTTCCAAACTTCTTCAAACTCCTCCCACAAACCAATTCTAAAGTCTGAACCACATCATCAAGGACAGTCAAAACAGTAGTTCCACACTCAGTACCATTTTTCTGTGTTAGTCAGCTTTCAAATTAGTGGTAACCAAATACCTGAGAAAATCAACCCAAAAGAAAGGAAGGTTTATTTTGGATCACAGTTGCAGAAGTTTTGGCCCTCAGTTACTTGTTACTGTTGTTTTCAGCTGTGGCAAGGCAGAACATGAAGGCAAGAAATGCAAAGTAGAACAAAATTGTTCTCATGGAAGCCAGGAAGCAAAGTAAGAGAGAGAAAGGAAAGTTCCAGGATCCCAATATCCTTTTCAAGAACACATCCCAATGATTTAACTTCTTTCCAGTTGGCCCCATCTCCTAGTAGTACTACAGGCTGGTGACTCTCTAGGGATATTTTTAAAAAAGAGCACCACACTCTGTCCAACTTTGTTACAAACTGAGGTTTCCTATAACCGGCTCCTCAAGTTTTAGAACTTGCTATAATGACCCACACAACTCAAAGAAACACTCTACTCATGTGTAAGGTTACAAATGAATAACC
>PVJX010034004.1:0-19259 GCA_004027295.1 Dolichotis patagonum
ATACTAACAGAGAGAAACACAGGCAGAGTAGATCAGGAGATAGGGTCCATTGAGCTGCTCTATATAGGGATGCAGTGGGACCCAAAACAAGCAGTGCACCCCATGGGAGTGAAAGGGGAGGAATTGTCTAAAAAAGGGAGGCAGAGGATATTGTTAATTGGGTAACAAGATTTAAAATTTACATTATTCTCATCACTCTGCTTGGATGGATTACAAGCTGTTCCAGTTTGTCTACTTACACTTTACTTGAGGACATGGTGAGCTATCCCAAAAATAAGAGGACATATTATGGTAATCATCTCTAATTTTCCTATCAACTTAATCTGAAGCCCTTAATAATTTATACTGTCTTATTATGACTGATCTTACTTGAATCTGGTTTGTTAGATTGCTACTTTGTATTGACTGATTTTATTTAAATCTGTTGTGATGGATAGCATCAAGTCTAAGAGTACAGGCAACTACACTGAAGATGACAAGATTCACTAAGATACCCACTCTGGTTTGATTATTACTTGCTTTTGAAGTCTTATAATGTCTCCAATGCTTCGTTTTTATTAATGTTGTTATACATGCTGAGACATCATGGTAACCATTATAGATCACCTTGTATTGTGGTTTTATGTGACTTTTTTGCCCCATGCTTTCCTAGGAATTGTTTTGTTTTATCTTGCTTTGTTTTGTTTTTCCCGCTAATACAGAAATGATAGATATACATGTAGAGACTCATGCATGGGCAGAACTTATAAACAGTTTACGAGAACCAACTATAATACATGTTGAAATGAACAACTACTGTGAAGAAAAAGAGACACTACAATACCCAGTGCTGATTCCATAATGTCATGATGTGAAGTCCAGCAAAACTATCACTTTTTGTTCAAAGTGATTTTAGCTTGTTTTGCCTTGTTTAAGTTCAACACACATTAAGGTATGGACAGCTGCTTTGAGGAGAATGAGAGACACTATGACAGCCATTCGTGGCTTCCCTAATGTCTGGTCTTGAAGACCTGAAATGCCCTCCTCGTCCTGCTCAGATCAGTTCCATACTAGGTTGTTTCATGTGAATTCCCCGTATATGACAATATGGACAACTATTTGGAAGAAAACAAGAGTCAATATGATAGAGAGTGAATATCTCCGATTGTCTAGCTTTGAAATTTTTGTCTCTTACATTGCTTTCTTGTGATCCGCTTTGCTCTGTTTTGTTGTGTTTAATTTTACCCTTTTGATATAATTGCATATATATTTGAGTGGGTAAGTTGGATGACCAGAATGCTGTTTTTGTCAGATCGTGGAGCAGAACTGTTAACAGTCTCACTGTTTGAATGTCTACTTTACATGTTTTAACTTTGTAATTTGAACAACTATTTTGAAGAAGTCAATATGTAATTTGTCAAGTAATAATTTCTTAGGTTTTTTTTGTTGTTGTTCTTTTCCTTTTTTTCTTGGAATTCTGTATTGTTGCTACCCTTTATTTTGTTTTGTTTTTTCTCTTTAAATAAATTTTTTTTAAACCCTCAAGTTTATCCTTCTTTATGGCAGAGTAATACTCCATTGTATAAAAATATCATATACTTTTTTATCCATTTCTCAGTTGATGGGCATTTAGATTGTTTCCAAGATTTAGCTATTACAAATTGTGCTGCCATAAACATGGGTGCAAGTATATTGCTGTGGCATGGTGTTTTTAATTCTTCTGGGAAAATATCCAGAAGGGGTATAGCTGGATTGAATGACATCTCCAATCCTATTTTTTTTAGAAATCTCCATACTGAATTTCACAGTGGTTGTACCAGTCTACACTCCCATGAACAGTGGAAAACTGTTCCTTTTTCCCCACATCCATACCAACATTTGTTATTGTTTGATTTCATGATGGTAGCCATTCTTTCTGGCATGAAATGGAATCTCAGTGCTGTTTTAATGCATTTCTCTAGTGACCAATGATGTTAAACATTTCTTCATGTATATGTTTTCCATTTGCATTTCTTCATCTGAAAAGTGTATATTCATCTCAGATGTCCATTTTTTGGATTGGGTCTTTGAATTTGGGGGAGGTGTCTTATGTTTTCCAGTTCTTTGTTGTAGAAAGAAGTCCTTTGTCTGAGGGATAATTGGCTAAAATGTTTTTCCACTCTGTGGGTTTTCTTTTCACTCTGTTGGTGATTTCTTTTAGTGTGCAAATTTTTAGTAAGATGAGGTCTAGTTGTTGATTCTTTGAAGTATTTCTCACGAGGTCTAGGTTTTGTATATGAACTCTCTGTCTACACCTAAGTCTTTAAAGATATCTACCTACTTTCTCTTCCAGTAGATTTAAGGTTTCTGTTTTAATATTTAGATCTTTGATCCATTTTTACTTTAGTTTAGTGCATGGTGAAAGACATGGTTCTAGTTTTAGTCTTTGGCTTTTGGAAAGCCAGTTTTTCTAGCACCATTTATTAAAGAGATTATCTTTCTTCTAGTGAACATGTTTGGCTACTTTGTCAAAGATAAGGTGACTGGTTTGTTTCTGTAGTTGTTTCTGAATCTTCTAATCTGTTCCACTGATCTTTAGGTCTATTTATTTGCCAGTACCATACTGATTTTATCACAGTAGCTTTGTAGTATAATTTCAAGTCATGGATTGTGATGCCTCCTTCTTTGCCTTTTTGCCCAGAAATTTCCTTTGCTAGTCTAGGTCTCTTCTGTTTCCAAATGAATTTTAGGAGTTTTTTCTCTAGATCTGTGAGATATGCTAATGTTCTTTTGATAAGAATTTCTTTAAATCTGTGTAACATACAAAAGAAATTTATAAATCTATGTAACAGTTTTGGGAGTGTTGAACAAAGTGATTTTTATTGGCCAAGGTAAACATAACTACAGTGTGGAAAAATAAGAAGACATTGCTTACTGAAATGGCTACTGGGGTGCTGTAGTTATTTACCTCTGCCTATTCCATAGGCCATAGGCCTTATGTGAGCAAGAACTGCAGCTGTTATTAGCTTTATAAGTCGCCAGCCACCTATCTGGGATCACTAGGCTCAAAAACTGTTTCCTGAATTAATGAATTCAAAGAAACAAAAAACTAAGAGAAATTTAACTTTGGCTCATAATATAATTTCTCTTTGCCTTTTAGCATTTCACAGTGACAAGTAATTACTCTTAGTTGGAAAAACACTCTGTATATATCAAAGAATTGCATGACAACATCAAGAGTCTTATGGTTTGTATCTAGATGTCCTCCCCAAAGCCTGGTGTGTCAGAGGTGGGGTTTTTTGGAGTTGGCTGGATCTAGGGTGTGTGATGCTGGGATTAAGAGTGCCCCATCCTGGGTGTGAGTGCTACATACCCTAAGGGCAGGTAGCCTGGATGGAATATAAGGGAAAGAAAAACAGTTGTTGTTGTTGTCACTTGCTGCTTCTCTGCTTCACTGATTTGCTGCCTTCTGCCTTCCAAAACTTGTTTCTCTTCTGAAATGCCCCTCTGCCATGCCACCCTGCCTTGGAGCCAGCCAGCTATGCACTGGAACTTCTATAAACTGTGAGCTAAATAAATCTTTCCTTCTTTAACTCTGAATGTTGGGTATTTTGTTTCATCAATGAGTAAAGTAACTAAGAGAAGAAGACCAACTTGATAGAAAACACCAACTCCAGGAGAAAGTTGGAAGGAGTCCCTTCGTCATCCACCCCTTTACTTACCTTTGTATATTGTGTTATCCTGTAGCAAGTTCCATATTGGCCTTGTTTGTGTTTTTCATTGTTTCCCACTATTAGTTGTGACACTTCTAGAGGGAAGACACCTGGTCTTATTCATTCTTCTTTCCCTGGTACCTAGCATAATGCCAAATACAGAATAAAGAGTCAGAGAGTAAATACACATGACTTCCATTCATGTCAGGAGATTGACATGTTATGTTTGACTATCACATTAACCTTATGAAAGTAACACTTATGAAAATAACACTTTATGAAAGTAACCTTATGAAAATAACACTTCTAAGGTCACACAGTAAGTGAGGGATTCAGGAGGAAAATCCAGGATTGATTCCAAGTCCAAGACTCTATCCACTTCCACATATTATGCCAATTAATATGAGATACATAAATTATTTGATTAATTAACATAGCTTCTTTTTTCATGACTTTCAAATAATATAGCACACACTACCAAACAATGGAGTTTCCTTTATTTTCAAGAACTTTGTTAACTTTCCTTTATTGACTTGAACTACGTTTCCCTATAACAGGGATCTCTGACCCCTAGACAATTGACCAGTACTGGTTTAGTTTGTGGCACATGGCAGCAGGTGAGCAGAGGATGAGCAAGTAAAACTTTATCTGTATTTATCACCTCAGTTCCACCTCCTGTCAGATTAATGGTGGCACTGGATTCTCCTGAGTGAAAACAAGAACACTTTGGTGAACTGTGCATGCAAAGGATTTAGGTTGCATGTTCCTTATGAGAATCTGATACTTGATGACCTTAAGCAAAGCTGATGCAGTGAAGTTAGGGCTAGAAAGTGACTCATATATAGATTACCATAAGTAGAGAAAATATAATAAATCAATTTCTTGCAGACTCATATCAAAAGCCAATCAGTGAGTAGCAAGTAATAAGCTGAATCTGGTGGCAAGCTTTATGACAAATAAATTGATGTATTTCAGTTGTACAGCTACATCTGGTGACAGGTTTATGTTAGCATCACTCACTTCAGTTCATGTGTGACTGACCCATTATTTTATTTACCACTTCCACCTGCACCAGGAAGATACACACTTGTCTCAGTCAGTTTTATTTTTTAGTAACCTTACAAGCTAACCGTAACTAAAATGAGTAAAAAACAAACGTCATTGGAGAACATTTTTGCAAAGAGGGAAAAAGGGATTGATGAGACAACAGAAGACTTTAAGACTCCAAACCAAAAAAAAAAAGGCTGTACTTAAAATATCAAGAGTCCTGCTTAAAGTACATGTTCATTGCAACAGGTGATCCACATTCTTCAGTCCTGCTTTGTAGAATATGTGATGACCAACTATCCAACGAGGCCATGAAACATTCAAAACTTCTCTGTCACATAGTTACCAAATATCCTGCACTAAAAAGACAAGCCTTCACTGTTTTTCAAAAGAAAAATAAAAGCATGACGTAAAGAACAGAAGGCTGTCAAATATGTCTGCACTGGGAGCATCGATCTTAGTGGCTAACTGCATTACAGAAGTGAAGAAGCCTTTTTTTATTTATCCTGTCTGCTGCTAAGGGCATTTGTCATGAACTTTTAGGAGAGGCTGCATTTCAAAAAGTGATGATGTTCTTCTTTTGGTTAGCACTTAATTCTGCAAATTGATTAAATAATAGAGGATATTGAGGCACAATTATTAGAGACAATTAATGAGTCACTATAGTACCCAATCAAAGTTCATGAGTCTAAGACCAACACTGACAACAGAACATTTGTTTTTATGCACTTTAAGAGGATGCACATGAGGATATATATCATGTGTACTTTTTTTTCCCCAACCAACACTATAGGGTCCAAACTATTCAACTCTTTGAATGATACTAAGAAAACTGAGTTGGTCATTTGGTGTTGGTATATGCATGGAAAAAATAGCTGCCATGACTGCACAGCTTTCTCATTTCATTAATCAGGTCAAAGAATGTAAGCCTATGCATTGTGTCATCCATAGAAAAATACTGGCTAGCCACAAAGTGTCACCTGAACTTAACACTGTTTTGTAGACTGTGATTTAGATTGTCAGCCACATTAAAGTACATGCCCTTATGTCATGTCTGTTCACATATCTCTGCAATGAGGTAGACCCAGAAAACACGTGTATTCTCTTATACACAGAACTGAGATGGATTTCTACAGGTAGATCATTGGCCAGACTTTTTGAGTTACAAGAATCACTCCAGAGATTTCTTCAGAAAAACAGCCACCACTAATAACACAGTTCAGTGACACAAAATTGGTCACAAAAAGTATTTGTGTCTCAATCTGTCACTTTAAGGGAAAATAACATCAGAAGATAAAGTGACTACATTCAAAGCAAATTGGAAATATGAGGGTAGTGAGATAGCACTTTGTTTTGGTTGTTTGGCTTTTCTTTTGTTTTGTTTTACATGTTTCAAACATTAGCAAAGATTTTATTTTATTTTATTTTATTTGAGAGAAAGAAAAGAAAATTAAAAAAACAAAATAGAAAAAACAAGAAGAAAAGTAGAATACAGAGTTCAAAAAAATTAACATCATAAAATCGCTAGTTGATACATTACATATTGTTAACTTAACAATAGTTGTTAAAGTTACAAAGTCAAAGCATAAAAAGTGGATAGACATTCAAACATTGACAGTACAAACTCTTCTGTTCAATGATCTAACAAAAACTCAGTAATATGGTCATCTATTTTACACACTATACATACCATTATATCCTTTAGAGTACTTTCCTTCCCTTTCACTTTTACAATATCTGTTATATCTGTTATACTTTATATATATTATACTTTTTGGGTACCATTATTCTGTCCATCCTTATTATTTTTTACACTAGAGAGACAATGTGATATTTACTAATGTGAGTCCTGTTTATTTCACTAATGAAGATATTATCAAGTTGCCTCCATTTACTGATAAAAGCCTCAGGATCATCCTTTTTTATAGCTGAATAGTATTCTATTGTATAAAAATATGACTTTTTTTCATACACTCTGCAGTTGATGGGCACTTTGGTTGTTTTCAAGATTTAGCTATCACAAATTGTGCTCTTATGAACATGGGTGCACATATATCTCTGTGACATGACCTTTTCAATTTTTCTAGGAAAATATCCAGGAGGAGAATAGCTGGATTGAATGGAACTTCCAATACTAGTTTTTTGGGGAATCTCCATACTGACCTCCACAGTGGTTGCACCAGTCTTCACACCCACAAACAGTAGAGAAGTGTTCCTTTTTCCTTGAAGCCTTTCTAACATTTGTTATCAGTTGTTTTCTTGATGGCAGCCATTCTTTCCAGGGTGAGATGAAATCTCAATGCTGTTTTAATTTGCATTTCTAGAATGACCAGTGATGGTGAATTCTTCATGTATTTATTTGCCATTTGTATATCTTCATCTGAGAACTGTGTGTTCATCTCCAATGCCCATTTTTGGAGTGTGTCTTTGAATTTAGGGGGCTTGATGTTTTTCAGTTCTTTATATATTCTGGATATAAGTCCTTTGTCTGAGGGGTTGCTGGATAAAATTCTTTCCCATTCTGTGGTTTTTCTTTTCACTTTGTTGGTGATTTCTTTTGAAGTACAAAAACTTTTTTAGTAATATGAGATCCCAGTTGTTGATTCTTTGAAATATTTCCCGTGTAGTTTGCATTTTATTCATGAATTCTCTCCCTACCCCTATATCTCCAAGATTTTTGCCTACTTTGACTTCAGTAGATTTACTGTTTCTGTTTTAATATTTAGATCTTTGATCCATTTTTTATTTTAGTATAGTGTATGGTGATAGGCATGGGTCTATTTCATCTTTGGCATGTGGAAAGACAATTTTTCCAACACCATTTATTAAAGAGCCTATCCTTCTTCCAGTAAACATATTTAGCCCCTTTGTCAAATATCAGGTGGCTGAGTGTCTTTGTAGTAGTGCTTGCATCTTCTAATCTGTCCATTGATCCTCAGGTCTATTTCTTTTTCAGTACCATGCTGATTTTATGACTGTGGCTTTGTATTATAGTTTCAAGTCAGGAATTGAGATGCCTCCTGTCTTGCCTTTGTTGCCCAGAATCATCTTTGCTATTCTAGGTTTCTTCTGTTTCCAAATGAATTTTAGGAAAGTTATCTCTAGATCTGTCATGTATGTTGATGGTATTTTGATTGGGATTGCATTAAATCTGTATAACAATTTTGGGAGTATGGCCATTTTCACAATGTTCGTTCTTCCTAGCCAAGAGCAAGGAATATCATTCCATTTTCTAATATCATCTTCAATCTCCTTTTTCAGAGTAGTATAATTTTCAGCATATAGGTCTTTTACATTCTTGGTTAGGTTGATTCCTGAGTATTTCATTTTTTTAGATGCTTTTGTGAAAGGTGATATTTCCATAATTTCTCTCAGTGAGTTTTTTGTTTGTGTACAGGAATGCTATTGATTTTTGAGTGTTGACTTTGTATCCAGCGATGCTGCTGAATTTGTTTATTACCTTAAGTAGTCTTTTAATGGAGTTTTTGGGGTCTTCTATGTAGAGTATCATGTTATCTGCAAATAATGATAATTTAACTTTTTCTTTTCCTATTTTTATGCCTTTTATTTCTCCCTCTTGTCTGATTGCTCTGGCTAATATTTCCAGAACTATATTAAAAAGGAGTGGTGATAGTGGACATCCTTGTCTTGTTCCTGATTTTAGAGTGAAAGCTTTCAGTTTTTGTCCATTTAGGATAATGTTGGCTGTTGGTTTGTCATAGATGGCCTTTATGAGACTGAGGTATATACCTTCTATTATGAGTTTCTGTAGGGTTTTTATCATGAAAAGATGTTGGACTTCATTGAAAGCTTTTTCTGCATCTATTGAGATGACCATGTGGTTTTTATTTTTGGCTCTGTTGATGTGGTGTATTACATTTATTGATTTGCGTATGTTGAACCATCCCTGCATTCCTGGAATAAATCCCACTTGGTCATGGTGTATAATCTTCTTAATGATTTGCTGCATTCTATTTGCCAATATTTCATTGAGTATCTTTGCATCAATGTTCATTAATGTGATTGGTCTATAGTTCTCCTTTTTTTGGTTGGGTCTTTCTCTGGTTTGGGTATCAGAGTGATACGTGCCTCCAAGAATGAGTTAGGGAGGACTGCTTCTTTTTCAATTTCATTGAAGAGTTTAAGGAATATTGGCATCAAATCTTCTCTAAATTTCTTGTAGAATTCATCTGTGAATCCATCAGGACCTGGGCTTTTCTTTGTTGATAAGTTTTTAATTACATTTTGATTTCAGTAACCGATATTGGGTTATTCAAAATTGCTATACCTTCTTGGTTGAGCTTTAGTAGTTCATATGTTCCTAAAAATCTGTTCATTTCCTCTGTGTTTTCCACCTTATGTGAGTAGAGGTTTTCAAAGTAGGTATTCATAGTCTTTTGAATTTCCATGGGGTCTGTAGTAATTTCTTTCTTTTCAATCCTTATTGCATGAATTTCAGTTTTTTTGTTTGTTTTTCTTGATGAGGTTGGGTCTTTCTCTGGTTTCTTTGGGTTCTCTGATAGAGGTTTATCAATTTTGTTCATTCTCTCAAAAAAACAGTTTTTTGATTCATTAATTCTTTGCATTTTTTTAGTTTCAATTGCATTAATTTCTGCTCTAATCTTGACAATTTTCTCTCTTCTATGAGCTTTGGGGTTGACATGCTCTTCCTTTTCTAGAAGCTTGAGATGTAGCATTACATTATTTATTTGTGTTTGTTCCATTTTCTTGATGTGACTATTTATTGCTACATATTTCCCTCTTAGGACTGCTTTCATTGCATCCCATAGTTTATGGTATGTTGTATTTGCATTTTCATTGTATTATAGGTATTGTTTTATTTCCTCTTTAATTTCATCTGTAACCTACTGGTTATTCAGAAGGTTTTTGTTTGATTTCCATGTATTTATGCAGGTTTTGCAGGGGTTTTTGCCATTGATTTCCAATTTCAGTGTGCTATGATCAGATATTATGCATGGGATAATTTTGCTCCCTTTGCATTTAGTTAAGAATGCTTTATGGGTTAATATATGGTCTATTTTGAAGAATGACCCATGTGCAGCTGAGAAGAACTTATATTCTGATGTGCTTGGGTGGAACACTCTGTAAACATCCACTAAGTCCATTTGCTCACAGGTATGATTCAGTTCTGTTATTTCTTTGATGACTTTTTGTCTAGTTGACCTATCTCTGTGACAGTGGGGTGTTAAGGTCTCCTATTACAATTGTGTTCTTGTGTATTTGGTTTTTCATGTCCATTAGTATTTGTCTTATATAGTTGGGTGCTCCTGTATTTGGTGCATGCATATTTATAATCATTAGTTCTTCCTCTTGTAGTTTTCTACTAATAAGTATGTAGTGGCCTTTTTTATATCTTTTAATCCTTTTAGGTTTGAAGTTCACTTTGTTTGCAAACAGAATAGCTACCCCTGCTTTTTTCTGGGTTCCTGTTGCATGGAATACTGTTTTCCATCATTTGACTTTTAATCTGTGAGTTTCTTTTTGAGTCAGGTGTGTTTCTTGTCTACAGCATATTGTGGGATCCTCTTTCTTGATCCATTCCATCAACCTGTTTCGTTTGATAGGTGAATTGAACCCATTTACATTTATGGATATCACTGATATGTACTGGCTTGACTTTGCTGTGTTGTGTTCCTATTGTTAGTTTCCTGTTTTTCTCCCTTGTTTAATTTGTTGTCCAGCCTGGTGGTTTCTTTCTGTTGTTGTTCTGGAGATTGTGGTCATTTTTATCTTTATCTAGGATGTCTTTCAGCACTCTTTCTAAGGTTGGTTTGGTGGACATGAATTTCTTCAGTTGTTCTTTGTCATGGAAGTATCTTGTTTCTCCATTAAATTTGAATGAAAGTTTTGCTGGGTACATCAGTCTGGGTTGAAAGTTGTTTTCTTTTAGGGCTTGAAATACTTCACTCCAAGCTCACCTTAACCTGAAGGTTTGCACTGAGAAGTCTGCTGTGATTCTAATAGGCTTTCTTTGATAGGTGAGTTGTGTCTTTTCTCTAACAGCTTGTAGTATTCTGTTTTTATGCTGTATGTCTGAGATCTTAATTATTATATGCCTGGGTGTAGGTTTATGTTAGTTATGACTATTTGGAATTTTATATGCCTCATTTACTTGTATATCAGATTTTTTTCCCTATGTTTGGGAAATTTTCTGCCACTACTTTTGTGAACAGCTTAGTTATGTCCTTTGCACTGTCTCCTGTCTCCTCACTGATGCCTATGAATCTTACATTGTTTCTCCTGGCATCATCTTGAAGCTGCTGGATTGTCATTTCATACTGCTTTGCTGTTTTTATAAATTCTACCTTTTCATGATTGCTATCTGCAATCCTGTCCTGAAGGTCCAAAATTCTATTCTCAGCTTCATTTAAATGGTTTTTCAGGTTTTCAATATAATTTTTTGTTTCTCGGATATCTCTTTGAGTTTGTTTCATGGATTCTGTTTGTTTTCTGCATTGTTCATTCAAATTTTCAATCAATTTCCCATGCTCCTGTATTTTTTTTAATCTATTTCTTCTCTAGCAATGTTGAGCAACTCATTTACTAAGGTTGTTACTTTTGTCTTTACATAAGACATTATTTCTAATTTGAGTTCCTCTATAGCCTCATGGATTTGTTTCTTTAATTCATTTGCTATCTTTTCAGAGATTTCTGATGTATGACTTTTAAAGACCTCTATTTCATTGTCATCTATACTTTCTCCTGATGGACTAGATGTCTGAGATTGCATTTTGCCTTTTCATTTAGTCATTTTCACCTTTTGGGTAAATATCTGGTCTTTCTATCCCAACAGTCACAACTGTCCATAGTGTGAGTTTTAGGGTCTTACTGTGTGGTTGATGTTTGTCAAATTTCTGGGTACCATGGTAAAGAGGAGATCCAGTCTCCTGAATTCCTCCTACAGGGCCTGTTGGGTGAGTCCTATATTCTTTTTGGGCTAACTAGCCTATAAGTATTGATGTAGGCCAACTCTTAGTTCCTGCTGTTGTTATATCTTCAGGTTGTTGCAGGTCACCACATTTCCCTGGCTATAGTGTTTGTGTCAGCTGAGGCCCTACTGTGTCACTAGGGGGTCTCATAAGCTCTTTTAATTTTCTCTAAGTTGGGGGGGGCATTATTGGTACACTCCTCAACCTGTCTGATTTTCTCTGTGTGGGGAAGGGGATTACCCAGTCTCTTGGTTTTGCCAAGGTCTTACAGTTGGAGGGAATTTCACTTCTGCTCCTATTTACCCACTGCAGACCTCTATTTTAGGGGCAAACTCACCACACTAACTGGAGCCTACTGAGGTCTTCTGTTTGGGTGAGGGGTTCCTGAGTCTCTCATCCAGCCAGCATGGTAGTCCACTGTAATCCAAGGTTTTGGGAGAAGGGTTTGGATCTAAAGATCAACTGCAATATTAGGTCCATGAGATGGGTGGGTTCCCCAAGGGCAGGCCCAGCAGCAGCAGTCTCAGGCAGCTCAGGCCTGTGGCAGGCTTCTGTGATGTTCCCAGTGGAAGGGCAAGACCAGCAGTGGAAATCCCAGGCAGCTCAGGCAGCTAGCAGAGACTTTAAAAGAGATTGAGCTAGGGCTTCCTTTCTCCCAGCATGACAACTGATTTTTTTTAATTGGTATGGGGGATCAAACTCATGACTGTGCCCTTGTAAGACAGGTGCTTATGCCACTGAGCTAAATCTCCAGCCTCTGATAACTGATTTTAATATCTGAAAGAGTTTGAGCATTACTTTCCAACCACAAAAGACTCCCTCACTGGGAAATTGACTTTGCTCATGCAAGAAATCAACTGGTGAGATCAGAAATGACATGGTCTTAAAAGCATGTTTCAGATGACTTTAAATCTCTGTATGTTCTAGATTAAAATCAAGGCAGAATAGCCTGAAATTGCCACAAAAGCACTGAAGTCAGTTTCCATTTTTAACACTCTATCTTTGTAAATCAGGGTTTTCTGCAGTGGCAGCAACCAAAACAAGATTACAGAGTAGACTGGGCTTAGTGGCATACTTCACATGTCTCTGGGTCCCATCATCCCCAGGTGAGACAGTTTAAATTGCAGGAAAACAAGTTTAATGCTTCCACTGATTCTGCAGTTTGGTGAGTTGTATAATGATTTCATTATATATTACAATGTAATAATAATAATAGAAATAAACTACATGATAACTGTAATGCATTTGAATCATCATAAAAAACATCTCTCCCGGTCCATGGGAAAATTGTCTTCCACAAAACCTGTACCTGGTGCCAAAAAGGCCAGCACCCCACAGCTTCCATTTATGTTCCTCCTTCTGCTCCAGAGCCCCACAACATTACTAATCCCCCTTCCACACTATCAGCCCTTAGCTTATGTAGACAATCACTGCATGTCTCCCCCTAGCCAAGTGATTTTCCATGCTATTATGATCAAAGAGCTTGCAGGAAGCCGAGTGGGAGCCTGGTACTAGTCTTTGTCATGAAGTGTGTGCCTTATCTAGCGAAAGGCCCTTAGTCTGTGCCCAAGGATCCCTTCCTGGTTCTCTTTCATTCATCAAAACATGGTAGTGAGATGCCTAAACTCTTGTTTATTTCTTTGTAAAAGTTTTCTTGTAATAGAGGCATATTACAGACCTGGAGGAGATCAATAATGCACAGGGTGCTCCTGGATGGGCTCTACAGAAAGCACTTCTGTCAAAGAGCAGTCAGAAGTCACTTGCACCAGAATCACTGGAATTTAAACTACAGAATTTCTAAATCAAATTCCTATGAGAAGACTTGAAATCTTTACTTTTCAATGATCATTCCTTCATCCATGCCTCTAATATATACTTGAGCTCTTGAACCTCTGAACCAAAAACCAGCCATGCCCCAGAAGTATGCTAGTCCCCTTTAATAAAATCCATACTGGGGGATGGCAACTGTAGTTTGCCCACATAAATGAGAAAGATGTTTAAAAGAAGTGGAATTATCAGTATTTATACAATATTAAAAAAAGGATCTACCAAGGGGGCTTGGCAGCAATCACAATAAAGCCATGATGAAAGGAGAGGATTCTGTAGATAGCAGGGCTGGATCAGACAGTGTAGCAAGTGCCTGCATCAGCCACTTTGAAAGGTATTAAAATTCCTGGGTGAGACCCTCTGGTATCCACTTATGAAGGAGTGGGCTGATAAACCCTGTGTATGTGTTTGATTGCTTGTTTGTTTTTACAGATAAGAGATTCTGTTTGATTCAAATGAACACATAGGTAAAATGAAGGGGGATCCTAGTGTTAGCTGGGCCCAGTTGACAGTTGTGTTGAAAATCAAAGGTTTTATTGAGATGGTTCTGTTGATTCTATCTATGAAGGATTTCTAAAATAAAATAGCCTTTCATCTCTACTCCCAAACTCCTGTACCAGGAAAAGAATATTTTTGTATAAATTAAAGACATTGAGAAATTTCACATGCTCAGGTAATAGATAGATAGATAGATAAATAGATAGATAGATTTAGAAAGCACAGATCAGTAATCAAAAATAATAAAAAGAAATTCCATTTTTACTTCAGTTTTTTAGTGTCATTAAGGGAAATTTCTCTTATTTTTCTCCAATCAGATTTTATTGGTACATTTTAGATGTACATAATCACAATCATTATAGAGAATTTATACTTGTACATGACATAACTTGTTTCTTTTTTTTCCATTCCCCTACCCTCCCTTCAACCCCTCTTCCACTCCCCATTTACAGAAGCTTTGTTTCCATCGTTTCTTTCTTTTCTCATTATTTTTTACTTTTCCCTTCTTTTCTTTCCCCTCCCCCTTATCTTGTTGCCCTTCCCATTTGAACATTTTCTTCCTATCTCATACCTATTATACATTTTGGTCCTTATTTACACTTTTGATTTCTCACACCAGAGAAACAAAGCAATATTTACACATGTGTGATTCATTCCACTTAAGAGTATGGTCTTAGGAGCATTCATTTACCCAGAAATGTCTCAAGCTTATCCTTCTTTATAGCAGAGTAGTATTCTATCATATATTTAAAAGTCACATCTTCTTTATCCATTTACCAGTCGATGGGCATTTGAGTTATTTCCAAGATTTAGCTATTACAAACTGTGCTGCTATAAACATGGGTGTACATATATTGTTGTGGTTGGTATGATGCTACTAATTCTTTTGGAAAGATACCCAGAAGGAGAATAGCTGGGTCAAATGGGACCTCTGGTCATCAGATTCTTATCTGATTACACAGCACTGCTTGAAATGTTTCTTCTGTTGTTCCTTCTTTCTCACACCTCTCAGCTGCCTAGTCTCTTTCTCCTTTTGCCATTGCTCAGTTCCATCAGCAGAGAGCCTTTGTACCTTGTGAGGCTAAACATTTAAGCACATAAGAAGGAACCACAAGACAAAAGCTTTTATGGAAATTATGACCTGAGTCCTTGAGAACTCAGAACTCTTCCCTGACTGCCATTGTGAGAGCCTTTTGGGATGTTTTAAGCTTCTCTAGAGAGGGACTGTACCATTAGTGAAGTCATTTCTGTCATTGTGTTTTCTTCTTCTCAGCATTTATGGCTTTGCACCTGTTTAAAATAGATAGAAACCACTAGAGAGGACATGAGTGGGCAGAAGCTCATCAGTAGAACAGTTTGTGTATTTGACTTGATAATCAATAAATGTTTTTTCTCTTAACTTCACCTGTTTGAAGACCATCTTTATCTGGTGATATATTTGATCCTTCCACAGAGGTGAAAAGATCAAAAGAAATAGCGATTAGTCAATAACTGTGAGCAGCAGTTTTAAATGAAATAATTACCTGGACACTGAGCTCAAACTGAAATATTTACATGACATCTTGTTGAAAGCACTACTAGCACTTTGGAAAGAAACATTAGGATTTAGAAGACAAGAAAAATCATTAACAATATCAGGAATCACAAGGGATAGGAAAAGATGAGCTAAAATTCTGTGTTAAGTTTTTCCAGATTAATTTTTTTAAAGAACCATTGGTATAAGAGTTTAGGCAGTGGGCCAGGCCAGTTCCCATTATCACAAACCAGTGGAAAGAAAATAACTCTGGCTCTCACTTACAATTTCCCAGTAGCACTGTACAGAAATACAGATTATGTCACAGGGCCCTAGAATTTCTTCACTATTGTGATTCTAAATTTCAAGTTATTTATGAAAAATCCTTCACTTCATAGAGGAATAATTTTAGAGCATCACTACAGGATTGTTCATACGTGCACTGGAAAAGTATGATTCCAAGTATACGACTTTGATTTACACAGCTTTCCAAGAGCACATCTCTTGCATTAGCGAAACATTCAGCAAAAAGAAGTCCATTAGACCCAAACAGTGCCAACAGTTGAACAGCCCATCTGGGAAACAGCTCCGGAACCCCTTCAGACATACTGTGGCAAGGCAAAGGGGCAGTCACTGAGCCTCTGCCAGCTCATTTGTGGCCAGTATTTTTCACAGATGCTCCCTGGTGAGTAGCAATTTCCGGATATTTTTCAAATGTTTTTCATCCTGCCAGCTGGGCACAGTGCAGGAACTATGCGTGGAGAACTCAGCCAGATGGACGGGTCAAAGACGGCTTGCTGGCCTCATTTGGACTGGCCTGGATAGGTTGGGCTTTGTTCTAAGGTTGGCAACTCCCATGCTTTTCCCTCCTCTGTTGATCTCCATCATCCTTCCTTCCACTTCCCTAATCCTCTGTGCCCTTGTTATGAAATCACCATCCTGTCTTCTTACCCTCTCCCAACACTTCTTTGCCAGTTAATGTGCAGGCAATGTGATAGGAAATGTGAATATAAATTCAGTTCTCTCACCAACCAGTTCCATGGCCATGGTCAAATTGCTTAACTTCTCTGAGTCACACTTTTCTCTTTGGTAAACTGAGAGAAACCATTCCTAGTTAGTAGTTAAATCCTTTTCCAAGTCATCCAATTCACCATTAATTGTACATGTCTGATGACAGCTCATTCCCCCTAACTCTCTGCATATTTCCTGAGCTATTTTAGAACATGAGACTTGGGAAACAAAGTTATGTTTATGGCATGAACATGTTTCAGTGAGAGGCAGGGGCTAACATTGAATTTGGAAGAAGATATAACCCTTGTTGTGGGTAAAAAGAGGCTAAATAAAGTGCAGCAATACAAAACCCACTGGGGAAATGTAATTTATCTCCTTGGTGTTAGCCTGACCTCCCAGAATTTCTCTTCTAAGGCCCCAGTGTGCTAACTAATGAACAAAAAACATGTTCTTTGTCTTTTGGGATGTACAAAGAAAGAAGTTTTTTTAAAAAATAGAATGAGAAAAATTATGGAAGCTTAACTTAGCTCTATTAATCTAAATTAAAAGTAATATTTTCTTATACTATAAATATAATACAGAAATTTGGAGACTACTGAAAGATACCTCAAGACTATACTGTTAACTGATAAATCAGGCACACAAGTTTAAATATTACATGGTTTCTCTTATTTCTTATTTATTTATTTAGGTTTTTTGAGACAGGGTCTCGTATATGAAAAACCAGAAATACAAATAAATTAAAGAATGAAATGGAAGGTAGATATAGGAAATAGGGAGCTAGACCTTTTGCAAAAGGGAAAGGAATTAAGAAATGAAATGAGGGGTGACTCAGTCATGTTGGGACCTCTGACCCTGTAAGAAGCACACATAAGAACTTTCCACAGGGAGTTTCCAAAGATGGCAGACTGGTAGGTAACAGGATAGGGATCCTCTCTGAGAGAGACAGCTCAAATGCCAGAATAGAACACCCTGGAGAGACCCAAACAGAGGGAGATGGAGTCTCTCAACCCAGGAAGAAACTAAAGTGAAAATATCTGCTTGAATATGAGGTCCTGGGGCTACCATTAGAGAAGCTAAGATTGGCAAGCATGGTGCTCTTGCTGAGCTGGCTGAATTCCTGCCTGAGACCAACCTGACTGACTGAACCCACTCCGAAGTGACTGGCTTGAGTGACCTGGAGCATGGAGCTGAACAGCCCTGTGTGTGGCTCACCTAAACCAGCCCTGCATGTGACCCACCCAGAGGAGCCATGAATTCGCTGTAGCCATGCTGAGGTCAGAGGTCAGGGAGCCCAGAAGTTCTCAGGGACCAGCATCAACATGCAGTGAGTGGTGGGAATAAGACCCTCCCATGGGAAAGGGGCAACTGACTGGACGACATGTTGAATTTGGGCAGGACAGCCCTAACTCCATAAGGAAGTGGCTTCAGTTGGTTGCTCCCCTCGCTGAGCAGATTGGTGGGATCTACTTGGACTGGACCGTGCACCTGGCCGGGACCCAGTGGGTCACTACACATTAATTCCCTGAGCTTGGTGCACACTGACGCAGTGAAGGCACACAAAGGTTGACTGACCTGCAGGCGAGGAGCCAGTGCACACTGCCCTTGCTTGAACTTCAGTCTCTGATAGTAGACTGCAGAGGGCACAAGCCCCTAGACTGTGTGCTCCAGAACAACCTTAACCAATAAGAAAAGGGGCTGGGAATTACACTATACACTTGTATGGAAAGAACCAAAAACATGACGAGAGAGAGAAATAAGAAAAAAACCCCAGCCCCCACCCTGAGAATATTGATCCAGGAGAGGTAAATACAAAAGAGATTTAGGGCAGCAAACATGCAACATCAAACACAGCATTAGCAGACATAAAGAAATAACTTTGGGACCTTGTAAGTGAGATCAAAACTGAAATATTAATTCAAATTAAACAAGATATAAGCAGATTAATAAAAGAAAGGCTGGGTACCTCTCGAGAAGACAAAGGCAGAAGAATGGAGGAACACAAAAGGAGAGAAATGTTTAATGAAGAATATAAAAAAAAACCCTAGAATTCATGAAGCAGATTCAAAGAGATTATCAGGAAACTAAAGACTCCATAGCAAGTTGGCAAAACTGCTTGAAAGAAACCAAAGATAGACTTTCAAAAATTGAACACAGGCTTGCAATGTGTGATCATGAAAGAGATCTCTTAAAAATAACAAGGGAGCAGGCAGTAACCATACAAAGACTAAAGGATGACAAGAGGATCTATAACTTAAGAATAAAGCATGTGAATGAAGAAGCAGGAGTCAAAACAGAGGAATTGAAAAGGCTATTCACAGAAATTATTAAGGAAAACTTCCCAAACAGAAAAAGGAAACGATATGCAGATGTATGAAGCATACAGAACTCCAGCCACCTACAACCCAAACAGAGCTACACCCAGACACATAATAATCAAGATCCCAGAAATTCAATATAAGAACAGAATATTAAAAGCCATCAGAGAAAAGAAACAGATCACCTATAAAGGAAAACCCATCAAAATCACTGCAGACTTCTCCACACAGACCATCAAGTCAAGAAGAGCTTGGAGTGAAGTAATTCAAGCCCTGAAGGAGAACAACCTCCAGCCCAGATTGATGTATCCTGCAAAACTCTCTCTAGAAATTAATGGAGAAATAAGATGCTTCCATGACAAAGAGGAACTGGGAGAATTTGTGACCACCAATCCAACCCTACAAAAAATACTGAAGGACATTT
>PVJX010034005.1:0-19248 GCA_004027295.1 Dolichotis patagonum
TCTAGTTGCCCGATCAGTTCAGACTCATCTCATTTTCTCCCTCCCCTGGTCCTGTCCTCTAGATTTGGCCACTAAATCCTACTAACCCCACCATCTAAATACATCTCTAACCCTGTCCCTCTTCTCTGCTCACAGCCTCTGAGGCCTGCGGTACCTCTGATGGGGCCACTGCAAGGACCTCTAGCAGAGTCTGTGCCAGCTCAAAGGCATCCATCACACACTTGGCTAAACTGCCAACATTGTTCCTCTCCTGTGTGAGGTTATACATTCATGAGAAAGTCTAATTTCTCAGCATAGTGTATAGGAATTGCAACAGCCTTGGGCCAGGTGCTGATCTCTGCTTTCCAGTGCCAGCATTCACCTCACACTACAGCCACAGGCCAGGAACTTGCTGTTTAAGTTTCCACCTTGGTACATGCCAGCGATTCCTGGGATGTTTCCCTAAAAGCCCTTTCCTTTATTTACCCACTGGCAAAACCAAGCTCACATTTCAGAGCCAAAGTCAAAAGTCACTGGACACAGTGATCCTGTCCAAATCCTGTCTACGTCATTTGCATTTTGTATCTTTCCCTCTGGGTTCTCCCATCTTCTGCACTCTAGTATGCACTAACCTATGGATCAATAAGCACACCCTAAATTCTGAGCTCAGGGCAAAGACCTTGTCAGAGTCACCTTTGTGTCCCTGGTAGCAGGCAGATGGAAGGGAGTAATAACAATGGACACGACTGCAGAGGCAGTGAATGTGTCCACCACATGGGCTTCATTTCTGTTCTGCTGGGGACTGAGGATTTTCCAGATAATTCTTTGATCCTACTGAATGCTATAAGTTTATATAAAATTGGTGTCAGTATTTTAGCAAATTGCTCCATATATTTAGGACTTAGGTCAATAAATTGTAGACTGCACACCATGGAACATGGTTTATGTTGACAGATCCAATTGAATCTAGAAGCATGTGGATAAATGAAAACAGTACTGTTGTAACAAATGGCCAGCTCAGAAAAGCTCATCTGACTCCAATGCAAAGGTTAGTCTTTTCAGTCACTAAAAAACAGCATTAAATCAATGATAAGCAGATAGGTAGGTAGATAAACAAATAGCGATATAGCTACGGTTATCTCTCCTCCTTCATAAGTATTTCTTTATATATACATACATACAGAGCTGATTTTAAAATTTCTGAAAAAATCTGTTCACTGGGATATGATGCAATAACTTAGGACTTCCCAGCCCATTAGGTTTTCTTTTTAAGAACAACCTTCAAAGATAAGTGGCATAATAAAAAGGCACATCTTCAGCTTGTGAACTCTTCTTTTTACCCCTCACTGAACAAATTTGAATGATAATGGGAACAAAGCTTTCCACACAAACATTTGGAGGTACTGGAACACAGTGTGGGCTCCATACCACTACAAACAAGGTTAAAATCACAGCAACAGAGTGGGGGAAATGGTTGGAAGGCATAAAAGGGTAGATGGAGGGGAAGGAGCGAATACCCATGACATGAAAGAATTCTTGCAAATCTCTAAGATAAACCATAATGGAAAAACCAAAGGTTCTTAGAAAATGATTCACAGATAAGAGATGAAAGGAAAACAGGCAATACACACCTAATAAAATGTGCACCTTCATTAGTAGTAAGAGAAATGAAAATATGAAAATTGAAAATCTGAAAAGTGTTCATCGGAAAGTTAAAAGGTAGTATCTTTCTTTCAAGGTGGGTGTTTTGCTCTCTAGTTTGCAAGAGAAAAACAGAGGCCCAGGGTGACAAATGGCCTGGTCCTTGGTCCTGTGGCAGCAAAGCCAGGGTTCTACACCAGACTGGTCTGAACATAATTTGGAAAAAAGGAAAATCCGCATCCCTCATCCAGGGACAGTCATTCCAGGGAGAGGGCACCGTGGACTCGATTCTTGCCTCAACAACTTCGACCTAAAAGGCTCACCCCAAAGACTGTCCAGCTCATCCCCTCGGCAGCACCAGACACCTTCTCCAGCCCCTAGTTAAAAGATATCTGCTTTGTGGGTGCAAATGATTGACTGCTTCTGACCCAGGACCTTCTTCACTACCCATCCCTTCCTCCCCACACTGGGATCCTGACACCCCACTGGGGGAGTGGTTCTTTCGAAGATGCTAAAAATTGCTTTATTTTTCACCACTAATTTGCCAACAAGCTCAGCCATCAGTCCAGTTGGCCCGCAATGAAATTTTATAATTATACAAAAGCCTGGGACAGTGACCTCCTGACTGAAAAAAAAAGGTAGTATCTATGCCTGGTGATGGTATGGACAAATATATATTCAGACTCACTATTTAGTGAAATTTATAAATTTTGTAGAATATTTTGGAGGGTTAAATTGTATTTATCAATTTTAAATGTAAATTTTTGACCCATGCCACAAGGAATTTATTTTCATGCCATACTCAAGTTAAGGAACAGGGCTGGGGATTTAGTTTTTTTTTATTTTTTTATTTTTTTTTTATTTTAAAGAGAATAAAACAAAAGAGGACAGAACAAAGCAGATCAGAACAGTATAAAGTAAGCAAAACAGCACTTTACAACAAGACAACTGGATATTAACAGTAGCTATCATAATATCTCTTTCTTTGCTACAGTTGAACATAGTTTCAAATACAATAATATCAAACATAACAAAATAGTATAACACCATTCAAAAAAATGAAAGAATTACAGGGCATTCTGAATCGAATAACAGAGAATGATCAATGGCTACTATAATATCTCATTTTCCATTAAAAAAATTTGTTTATACTATCTCATATATTAAAATCCCAGTAAGACAAAACATGATAGAACTGATGGTAGTAGAAGAATAAAAGCATGGTTGGCCTTCAAAGCAAGACAATATTAAATCAGCAATGGCTGCCATAATGTTTTGTTTTCTTCAAAACAGCTGTTCATACCATCACACATAATAAAGTCAAACAAAACAGAATAAAACCATTCCAACTGATGAATGAAAACATTAAAAGGCTTTAAAGCAATGAAATAGGGAATCATGATTACCATAAAATGTTATATACTATTACCAATTCTCATACTAGGGAGACTATACGGTATTTACACATGTGAGTTTGGTTAATTTCGCTTATGAGTATGGTCTCAAGTCGTGTCCATTTATTTATAAATATCTCGATGTGATCATTTTTTATAGCTGAGTAGTACTCCATTGTATAAAAATGCCACAACTTTTTTATCCATTCCTCAGTTGATGGGCACTTAGGTTGTTTCCAGGATCTGGCTATTACAAATTGTGCTGCTATAAACATGGTTGCACATATATCACTCTGGTATGATGTTCTCAATTCTTCTGGGAATATGCCTAAAAGTGGAATAGCTGGGTCAAATGGGGCTTCTAAACCCAGGGCTGGGGATTTAGCTCAGCGGCATAAGCACCTGCTGGCAAGTGTGAGGTCATGAGTTCGATCCCCAGTACCAAAAAAAAAAAGTTAAGAAACAATAATATACAGTATATGAATAACAAAAACTGTAGAAGCATCATTTATAATAATAATTGCAGACAAGTCAAAGTCCATCCTTAGGAAATATTTTTGGGGAGTAAGGGTAGTGAGGACTGAATCTAGACCCTTTACACTGAGCTCATCCTCAATCCTTTTGTTATTTTTCATCTTGAGATGGTTTAAGTCAACCAGGCTATAGAATTGTTCAAATAAAGTTTGCGTACTGCCAAAATGGCATAGGAATTCTATGGAAAATTTGGAAAGAATGAAAATTTACATACACAGATGTAGAAAAAAAAAGCTTCAAAATAGACTTGTGAGAAAAAAAAAAGAAACTTGCAGAATAATATGCAGAATGAAATTGCATTTTTAAAACTATATAGCCCTGTTCTGCTGGGGATTGAGGGTCTTCCAGATAATTCTCTGATCCTACAGAATGCTATAACTTTATATAAAATTGGTGTCACTATTTTAGCAAAGGACATGAAAAATTTACAATATTTTGAAGTTTTAAATCATATAAGTAAAAAGGAATTGCAGGTTAGACACCCAGGCACATGAAGAAAAAGTAGAAGTAAGCAGTGCGCAGAGATCAGGAGAGGCCAAGGTCAGGAGTTAGAGAAATGGGTACAGAGGAACCTCCAAATTCAAGATGGGGTAGACCAGGAATCCAAGACTGACAGGTGCCTCATTAGGAGAAAGCAGCAATCAGAGTCCTGCAGAATGGGCCTGACAGTTACCAGTGCAAGCTCTAGGAACTTTCTTACACCCCACTCTTGAGAGCAGAACCCCATTCCCCGGCCTGTAGGATCTTCCAGCAGCCATGGGGCAATTCACTTACTACGACTAGTTTCATGGTAGAAGAATCAGGTAAAGTACTGTGCACAATCACAGACACACACACATACAGGTTATATAGTTGCTATCTTAGGTCATTAAGAGAAATAAAGGCATTGGGTTCAGCGGTATCATTGGGATTGATACAAATGAGCAAATACTTCATTTACAACAACCCTAAAGTGTTACTGCAGGGCTATTCAATGAGTCTAACTCCATCGAAGAATAACAAGAGATAATATCCCAGGCAAAATTCAGGTTTCTTCAGTTACTGCTTAATTATTCAAATCCTTCTAAATGCTACCCTCAGGTTCTTTCCCAGGAAATAAGAACTCTGCCCTTGACGGTCAAGAGACCCTCGTCCATCCTATAACGTAAATACTGGTGCCTTCTACCCCGTGCACCATGTTCATGCGGACCCTTTTATTCCTATTTTCCCATGTATCTAGAATCTGGAATACAGCTTACAGAGGACCTCGCCTTGGGTTCCACTACAGTGTGGCCTGAGATCCTCTTGGATAGAATACATACTGCCATGAGATTATTTCTGGCATTTCACCAACTGAATCCTTTTGGATAAAGTCTAAGAAGCATGTGCCCTGAACTGAATTCTATTCTAAACATGAAAGTTTCAAACCACATGCAGGAAATGCGTCAAATGAGAAATTACAGATTTGCAGACTGCCTCACCAGGTGATCTCTGCCTGGAAACCAGCACCATGAGTGGGCCGCTTGCCTCTGGTGAGTCAGTGCCAGGCACAGACTACACAGGGAGAGAACCAGGCCTCACCAGGAGGAGATCCCTGCCTGGAAACCGTGTCACTTTCAGTGTTTTCTTGGGTTGGGTTTTATTGTCTTTTGTTTTGTTTGATTATGTTAAACCTGACGGCATGAGCAGTTATTTAAAAAATAGCAAGACATATTATGGTAGCCATTTTAGATTTACTGTTAGCTTATTTTGAAGTCCTTTATTGCGTTGTTTTGTTTTTATTGTTTCTACTCTATTCTGTTCTGTCAACTTTTACCATGTCTGAAGGTATCTGCAGCTATTTTGTAGACAACAAAAGGCATTATTGTAACTATTGTTGATTGCATAAGGTTTTGAAGTCCCATATCTATTATACTAGCTTATTTTGATTGGTTTTATCCTGTTTTATTTTCCTTGGTTTTATGCTTTTTAAAATTAAAAAAAAAAAAAAGAAATTACATAAACCCTATAAAGCTATATATAAACTAAAAAGAACTGTTACACAACACACAAGGAGCAGTTCATAAAATCTTGCTATTTACTCTCTGCTTGCCCTGCACATCAGCCCCATGAGGTTAGCAAAGCAAATATTTCTTTCTATTAACCTTTTTTGAGTGTCATTTTTCTCATCTGGAGATAGAAGAAAGGTCACAAGTCTCGGGTCTGTTGAGTGGGCAGGTTGACAGCGGGATCTGGCAGCCTACACAGTGCTCCTTTTCTTACAGGGCAAAAGCTGTGCAAGTCAAATCTGAAAATTCCCTGGCACAGCAACATCCACACACTCTCAGTGCCTCGCTGAAAATGCCAGTATGGACAACTATGGGGAAGAAAACAAGAGTCAATACGATAGTGAATATCTCCCATTGTCTAGTTTTGGAATTTATGTCTCTTACATTGCTTTCTTGTGATCCGCTTTGTTCTGTTTTGTTGTGTTTAATTTTACCCTTTTGATATAATTGAATGTATATTTGAGTGGGTAAGATGGATGATCATATTGCTTTTTTTTTTTGTCAGATCGTGGAACAGAACTGTTAACAGACTCACTGTTTGAATGTCTACTTTACATGTTTTAACTTTGTAATTTGAACAACTATTTCCAAGAAGTCAGTATATAATTTGTCAAGTAATAATCTCTTAGTTTTTTTGTTGTTGTTCTTTTCCTTTTTTCCTAGGAATTCCGTATGGTTGCTACCCTTTATTCTGTTTTGTTTTGTTTTGTTTTGTTTTTCTTTCTTCTCTTTAAATAAAATTTAAAAAAAGAAAAAGAAAAAGAAAATTCACACTACACGTAGTCTGTGATGGAAAATACGACAGGTGTCTAAATCCTCAAACAGACCCTTATCTACTGTGAGACTCTACGGTACCTCTTCTTAGCCTCTATAAATTGGGGTTAATGCTACTTACTGAAGACAGAAAGATTAACTAGTTAAGCCTTATAAATCTCTTTGGAATTGAAAAGTGCTTAAAAAAATACATAACCCATTAGTAACCAGAGATTTTGATTTATCTGTCTTCAAAAAATAATATTTTTCAGAGTTAGAGGGAAAGCTCAGTACAAAATTTTTCCTTGGATGATATAAGAGTAGACTTCAAGGAAATCTTTGGTATTAGCACAAGAGAAAAAGGAAACCAAAGAGAAATATATTCCTGAGATGATGTCAATGAGAATCACGCTGGCAGCCTCCCCTCATCACTGTTAATTAATAAGAATTGAATACCTACGGGGCATAGAGCCTTGAAGTGCTCTTAGCTGCTCTTAGCTTAATGAAAGATTCATTGCATTTTTTTAGTAAATTAAATTATGCTCATGACAAAGACAGAGCTTCTAAAAAGGTAGCTCAGAATAGGATGGAAAAGTCATGTTGGAGTCTCCTGCTGCTTTGGGCTATTGTACTGGTAAAGGTTATTCAAATCCTCTCAAGAAATAAAGTGTCCTGGGATACATGGTTGAATTTTGGTTAGAAACATTGAAATCAAAATTCAGCCTTAATTCCTGTTTTCACCAGTGATTTTTTATTGTTTTTGTTTTTAATTACAGGAAAACAGAAAAGGCCAAACAAGCATTTAGAAATGAGGGGGGAAAGGCAAGTTATGAGGAAGCTTGGGCTTCACAAAACCCCTCCACCCCCTTGCAAAAAAGGCTACATCTGCCATTTATTTCAAAGAAAAGTACCAAAATGTCAGAATGCATTGGAATGAAAGAAACTATTCTATTAAATAAGATCACATGTAAAAATATATATATTTGCAAATTTCTTTTTTTTAAAACTTGCTGAAGGAGGACAAAGATAAGCTGGTGTAGCCGTCTTATCACTTCTATATACTGACCAACAAGTGAAATCCCTGCAGCAGCATTTTAGGTCTTATTTACAAGGAAAAAAGACAGAAGGAGGGAGAGAAAATTCTTTTATGAATCCTCCCAGTGTTCAACCTTATGAAAACTGTTGGAACAAATCTGATAAAACCACAACCAATATTTCTAAGTCTGTTCCTTCCATTATGAGAACACAAAAAAATTCTTCTGAAAGCAAATTCTTCTAACATTTGATAAAATTTCACTTGAAAACAAATTCACTGAATTAAAAAAAAAAGTCTTCAGTGAAAAAGGAAATTGGGCAGAGAATGGTTCTGAGAGGAAAACTTTTCCAAGTCTAAGGACCTATTTCTTGAAATGGTGAAATGGATTAAATGTTTTCTAGAGATCTGTTAAAATCCGGCGCCCGAAGGGCTGGGGGTTCAGCTCAGCAGGTGTAAATGCCTGCTTGGCAAACACGAGGTCATGGGTTCAATCCCTGGTACCAAAAAAAAAAAAAATTAAAATAAAATAAAATCCGGCCCCAAATGGGTTATAAGTGGTAGGGAAAATAACAAGTAGGCTGCACGCTGTGATCTCAGAGGCTCGGCCCGTGATGGCCTCGCACCTCTGCGTCTGTTAGGGTTGCTACGCACTGGCCCATGTCCTGGAGCACTGGCCACAGAGTGCTAGGAGGTGGTAAACAAGGTTGGAGGCATGGCCTGGGACCAGCGTTTTGAAAGTTTAAGTCCCAACCTAGGAGGTTTGAATGTTATTCATGACAGCTGATCAAAAGTGACTGTGAAGAAATGCCACAGCTAGACCTGTGCTTTGTCAGATAGATGGAAATCAACAGGTCAAGAAAGGAAACAAAAGAGAGTCCACAGGCAGAAAGAGCCAAACACAAAAGTTAAAAGAAAAGCAAAACTGAAAGCTCATACTTGTAAATCTATACTAGTGGCAGTAGAAAGAAGATGGATTTTAGTCTAATGGAATAGACAAAGACAGATTCTAGTAACAGAAAGAGAAAGACAAAAGAAACTGTGTCCTTTTGCAGGGGAGGATTCTGTAATACAATAAATGTCACCAAGATAGATTAGATTTTCTAAAGATGAGTCTGGTTCTGGACCATGCAAGACCATCACCAGCGAGGGGGGAGGCCATATGGCACAGGGTTTCCTGAAGTCAGAGGTCACACCCGGAGGGGAAGAGGAGAAGTAAGATGCTGAAAAACTGAGAGGAGAAAGGGAGTTTCCAAGGAGCAGCCTCCATTTGCACAGGACAGGAATCTGCAGTGACCAGTGTCACAACAAAACGAAGATGAGAGAACGTAAAGACAGCACTGCAATGAGCAATGATGCAGCGCTGCAGAGAGGTGAATACATGAGACACGTCAGTGGTGTGGACCAGTGCAGAGGCCTCAGTGGTATTGTGATCTCCTTGGCGCAGTAAAAACGAGGTCTATTTCTGAAGACTTGGACAACTGTAATACACTACTGGTGTAGTACAACCTGGAAGCCAATGCAAGTAATAATAATAATAAAGATTATAGAATAACAACAGGAAAGGGTATGACATAGGGATTTTGTTTGCTTTTTTTTCCTCGTGTATTAATAATATTAAAGAATATTTGTAGCTTAGGAAGACAGAGAAGAGACAGAAATTCAAAATAGAAAAGAGATGACAAAATCAAGGAAGAGTAAGAGAAAGAATAATCAAGAAATCCTTCACGATTAAACTCTGGTTCACTGAAATAAGGTCTCCAGTGAGTCTTTGCTAAGAACTACACGTTGGGAGAAGAGCCCATATTCTGATCCAAGATAGACAAGCATAGTCACTGGTACACACGCAATTTATGTTTGAGACTCAGAGAGAGAAGGAACTGACAGATGAAACGGAAGAACTGAAGACTGTGACTGATCCTTATAGACCAGAAGAACACTTACATTTCCAAAGTATTTGTCCAGCAACTCCACATAACGATGCACAATCTCTAGTGTCAAGAGCTCATTGTCTTGATTTTCTACTGCACAGCAAAAATATAAACTAGCATACCTTGAAAAGAGAAACATAAAGAAAGCAAATATGATGAGACATTAAACAACCTACAGATAGGTTTCCCTAACAAATATGCGAAGTCGCCTTCTTTTCTCCACAGATTCTCCCCATCCAAGGGTGAAACCATTATTCAGCTCTTCAAATATCTTCCCCAAATATAAAACAGAATATATAAAAATGTTGTGGTGGATGAGTCATTTGTGCTGATTACATGCAATGCTTTCAATAAAATTTTACCTTGAAAAGCTATGATCAGGGAGGTGGTATTCGCTGGCCCATGTTTATGCCTCTTTTCAGGTTATGATTGGTCTTTGTGAAAGCTCCTGAATGAGGCTCTTGGGAGTTAGTGATCCCCACCTTTTCACTCTACATAGTTCCCCATTCTAAGGTGCCTTACATCCTCAATGGATCAAGCGCTGGAGCTGGGCCCCGCACAGGAAGCTTGCCCCACTGCAGAGTGTACCTCTGCTGTTCCCTGAGGGTTTTAGGAAAATCTTCTGCAAGGATACTTCTGCTGCGTCTCTTCCTGGAAGCTGCTGTGTGAAGCTGGATGCATGGTCAGCCTGGCCACAGTCTGGTCCCGGCTGAAGCATCAATTACCCGGGTCTTTCCGGGCAAATCTCTCAGGCCTCAATTGTTTTTAATCTATAAATTCAAGTTCTTTCTTGTATGGTTTTACCGTATCAAGCAGGCACAATAAAAAGAATATTTAGGCTTTAAAACTAGAAAGATCTGGATTTGAGTCCTGACTGTGCTAATTACCACTCGATTATTATGACTGGGAAGTAATTACCTAAACTCTGGGTCCTCAGTTTACCATCAGCAAACATGAATGAACACAATAAAAGTCACCAGTGAACAAAGGGCCCATCTCTCCATCCCCTATGCTGCATTTTTCCATAGCATTGGTCACTAACTGAAAACCTTTTATCTGTTTACTTAACAAACAAACATTCCATAAGAGCAGGAATACCACGTCTTATTCACTGCTGCAGCATCAGATATGAAGGCGACACCAAGAACATATTAAGTACTCATAAAATATTTCTCAAATTCCTATATGCATTATCAAGAATCCATTCTAACATCCCAAAGTTTTAGTAAATAAGAGTTCTTCACCAGTTACTCTGCTGCTACAAATCTTAGGCTCCAGGCTTCAAAAATTGCAGGAAACGATGCAATTGATATTGCAACCTAAAATGTTTGGGATTAGAACAAACCAAAGCAATAATGACAAATTCCTTTCCATAAAGTTACTCACACCTTTTATAAACAAGTTTTAGCTCCTTCCAGTCAATAAAACTGCTTGTCCTGTAGCCACGAGAGAGAATAATCTGAATAATTTCCCTGGTGATCTTTTTCCTTTCTTTGTCAGGGAGAGTGGTGTACCATTTCTGCAGCCGCAATTTCCCTTGTCGACTGAAGAGCAATATGAATTGTATCTAGAACAAATAAAGGACAGGGGAAAACACGCGTGGGCAACCAATCATTCTGCATAGACATAGAAGTTCAATGTCTAGGTTTACACAGGAACATAAAGTCTGAATGGGTGAGAAAAATACTTCCTGTCATGAGAACCATTTCATCTGTTAAATTATATTTAATCCACAAGAGAGGGAAAAAAGCAATATGTATATCACAAATATATCTTACTTTTATTAGGGGAAGAAGATATTTTTTAAGTTTGAATTCCTTTTAAGAGTTGTAAACTCATTGAGATAAAAATATATCAAAGAAATAGTACACTGAAGAAAAAAATCAAAGTCTTTCTTTTTCAGTTTAAAGAAAAAAATTTAAGTCAAGAATAGAAGAGGAGGCAGGGGTTTAGCTCAGCAGCATAAGCTCCTGCCTGGCAAATATGAAGTCATGAGTTCAATCCCTGGTACCAAAAAAAAATTTTTTTTTTTTTCAAAAAAAATTTTTTTAAAGTAGAAACATTTGCGTTGAAAATTACTTCAAGCTGGGCTTGATGGACCATGCTTGTAATCCTAGTGCTCTGGGAGGCTGAGGTAGAAACCACACAAAAGTTCAAGTCCACTCCAGGCAAGTGAATGAGAACATGTCTCAAAATATATTTGAAAAAAATAATTAAGAGGAAAGAAATATAGCTCAATATCAAAGCCCTGGGTTGAATCTCTGGTACTTAAAAAAAAAAAATAGACCCTAGTTTCATATCACAACTATAGAAATCAAATGAATGCAGAAATGCAAAAGAGCTGGTACAGTGGTGCAATCCTATAATCCCAGAACTCGGAGGCTAAGGCAGGAGGATCGTTAGAATTTCAAGACTAGCCTGAGCTACAAAGTGAACTCAAGGCCAGTCTGAATTGCATAGTGAGACCCTGTCTCAAAAAGACAAGGAAGGAAGGAAGGAAGGAAGGAAAGAAAAGAAAGAAAAGAAAAGAAAAGAAAAGGGAAAAGGAAAAGGAAAAAGAAACAAAGAAATGAAAAGAAGGAATGAAAGTGGGAATATACACAGCGAAGGGAGAGAGGGAGAAAGGGTCCTAACCTGTCTCAGAGGAAAGCTCTTCACTCATTCTCACGGTGGTTTGCTTCGCTGAGAACTGCAGAATCAACCATCTCTAATTACAGCTGTGTTTATCACCACAGATGTGTAACAATTTAGAAGGTGTGGTGACTACACCAAGAATGAACCTAGTTTTATTTTCAAATAAGTTTTGAAATATATTTGAAATGAAGTTCAGATTTAAATAAATTGCAAAAGTTTCAATGAGCGGAAGACACTGTCACATTTAGAAATTTACTATGGTTCCATGAAAGTAAGGTAGATTTTACTTTCAGAGATTATCCAATGACCTGATCTTTATTTTATAAGAGATTTCCTGAACCCATAGTATTAGAAGGTCAAGCCTTAAAAGCATCATTTATTTTGTTGAGTTTTTGGTTTTTGAAAAAGAAAATACATTATTATAGATAATTGTGTCATGAAGAGAAAATATATACTGAAAATGAAAAATACATACTTGAACAACTTTTTACAAATATAATATAATATTCAGCTCTTCATTGAAGAGGTTTAGCTGTGACTGTCATAGGGCCATGACGACTCTCTAGGTGGCAACACTTGAGAGCCAGATGAAACAAACCTCTTTCTCAAGAGCTCTCCTATCCCAAGTTTAAAGTCTTCTTAATAGCTAAACTTCCATCTTAGAAAGGAAATATCTGTTAGAGCAAGGATCTGAGAACGAAGACATCACAGGTGATGACAAACCAAGCTTCAAAGCTCCAGTTGTTAAGCAGCTTTAAGAAAAATCACCCTCAGTGTGGAATTTTACCCACTTACAGCACATTTTTTAAAATACCCACTTGCCCTAATGGCATGGGAATAAATAATTCAGTAATGGAACCCAGTCACTATTTCCTAGGAATCATATTGAGAAGGGTATTTTTGCTTCCAAGAAGAGATGCCATGAAGATAATTATCACTTGAAACTGAATGGTCATAAGATCAAAATCCTCAGCCTTGAGCTTAAGGCTCCCCTTGGATGAGACTATTGAATTCATCAACTTGTGAATGGTCAGAGTCTTACTAGAGAAATGAAGGCCACACATTTGCTAGGTGTCCTTTCTCACTGCCTGTAAGAAATATTTTTTCATTCCCATCTAACTGAAATCTCCTTCAGTAAAATTTAAATCAATTTTTATTGATTTTTATCCACAGGGCATATATAAAGAGACGATATCACCACTCTTGGGATATTGTATATCACTATTTTTCACATATTCAAAGACAGCCTTCAAAGTTTCCCTTAGTCTTTTTCTTCCAGAAAAAATAATCCAGATTTTATATTTTCTCCTTCTTGGTTTTTATAATTTGAATTTAAATGTCCTCCCAAAAGCTTATTTGTTGAATGCTTGGCCCACAACTATGGCACCATTGGGAGGGGGAAGAATCTCTAGAAGGTGGGGCCTAGCTGTGGAAGGTCACTTGGAATGTGCCTTGAAAGATACACTGGGGGCCTAGGGGGTCTCGGTCAGTCTGTCTCTTGTGCTCGCGCTCTCTCCCCCACCCCCCGCCCCCTTCGGTCTCTCTGCTTCTGGCCACCATGAGGTAAACAGTTTTCCTGTACCATGTGCCTCCACAGACAGCTGACTTACCCCTGGTTCTGTATTTGGATCTCATAATTGTCACTGTTGAGTGTCCTCTGGGATTCTCTATAGGCTAAACACTACTTTAAACCCAGACTGAGGCTCAAAGTTCTTTTGAGACACAGGAACTATTGCTAAAGTTAATGGCACTTTCCTTTCTACTTCTTCTATGTTACAAATGTATCTCAGGATCAGATGTCCTGCTGACATAGGTCCGTGATAGAGAATAATGGGCAAACAGCAATTTTCACCCTAGCCATGAACTCAGGACCTGGTATGTAAGTCTGTATAAAACACAAAAACATGCTCCATGTTCAAAAGAAGCAACAAATCCATACAAGGTCATCCAATAACTGCACTGCCTAGCACATGGCTGGAAATATCCAGTCCTCCCAGGTTCTGCTCTGCTAAGAACTGATCTTGGCTAGGGGACCCGTTCTCTCTCCAGACTTCCTGGTGTAGCTTGAGCAAGGGGCAGAATAAAACACAGCAATTAACAAGTTCATCACCTCTAACAATTAACTGTATCCAATTTATCAGTTAAGTCATTCAGGGCACATTTGAATAATATGTTTCAAGAGGTCAATCAAATACTGTTTTTGATTAGCATTCGCTAAAGAATAGGACAAAAAAGCAAATGGGAGGATTTTTTTCAGTATTTGCAGAGTCAACTTGAATTCAAGTCAATGTCAAAAATAAACTCAACCTGAATTCAGAAAACAACACCCCAACATTCTCTTGCAATAACATAGCTGGGAAAAAGGAAGCAACAGGATGACTTTCCCACAAAAGCTAACCAGCTGTGCACAGGTGGGCTGATGTTTGCCTCTGTCACATCTCTCATCCCCCGCTCAAGAGGAGCTGTTTCTATCAGCCACCCTTTTGAGGAGTCTGGTTGTGGCCGATGACTCCTCAAATCTAAAGGCGTCAGGTGACTCACACATTCCTTGTCTTCACAGCATCTACCAGAGCCATCCCCAGCCTCACTGGGCAGATCCCATAATTATTCTCACTTTGACCTGGAACTGCAACTATACGGGGTGTTTTCTTGCTATGTTTCTAAAGCTTGTCCAGAGAGGCACCGTTAGGCCTCCAAGGGAAGCACAAAGCAGACTAGTATTGAGCCAGAAGTAGGGTCGAGGATATAGCTCAGCAGCACAGCACCTGCCTGGCAAATGCAAGGTCCTGAGTTGAATCCCTCATACCTCCACCCCTCCAAAAAGAGAAAAAGAAAAAAGAACCAGAGTTAGCATCCTCTTTCCAGTTGAATACATACAGTGAAGGCTCCAATGTTTTACTTTTACTTCTCAATGTTTGCAAATCTTCCTGCTCTAACCTGGGTTCATTAAATGGATCAGCATTCAAGAAAAGAGGAATCCAGCAGTGTCCCAGACCCAAGCATATCATGCCATGAACACCACCTTCTCAGGACAAGCTGGCATTTCAGGATCTGAGCCGTGAATATAGCAAATACAGAGAACACGTTCCTCTCCTCCTGTGGTGAGACCCTCTCCAAGGAATGTGGCCGGGCCTCCCCCCAAAAACAGTGGTGGGGGCCTTCTTAGTACAAAGAAAGACAATGTGATGTAATTAGTTGCTGCATACGCATGTATAGTTCTAGCATGGCTCTATAATGTAGACTGGACCCAATCGGGCTACAGTTTGTTAGTGTGTCACCAAATAAGCAGACAAAGACACAAGAACTGTACGAAAGGCCAAACTCTGCCATGCGGGGGCTCAGCCTTTAGATGTGAATCCACCAGGCCAGCGCCAGCCTGGAAAATGCTTCCTGGAAACAGCCTTGGTGTTCGTCCCTCTATGCACCATTCCACGAACCTGACAGTCCTTCTCCTACGGGGGCCTGGATCCTCTGATATTCCTTCAACAATCTGATTCCTCTGATCTTTGCCTCCTGGGTTCTTTTTCCAACCTCTATGGCTCCTGTGCAAATCCCCAGCCTGGACTGGGCTGGTCCCATCTGTTTTGACCTTTTTTCTAATATCCACACGCCCGAGACAAATCACAGAAGGCTTCGCTGTACCTGTGTGATGGGCTAGCACAGCTGAATCTCCGATGGTGCCTGGACACTTCCCAGGCACCTCCCAAGGTAAAGAATCTCCAGGCATCTGCCGTTCTCTTATCAGTTATTCCACGTCACCACCTCGGCCCACACAGACCCCACTTCCATCCTCACTGCCACTCGGGGGGCTCCTCAGCCCCTCCCGCACCTGCACCTCAACCCTCACCTGCGTCTCTGGAAGGGTGGCACCGTCTACACTGCCAATCTAAGCCCATCTTCTCCTTGCATGCTGCTGCTGAGAAGCTGAATCTCTAAACACAATGGCTCTCAACAGAACTCTAGTTTTCCTAAAAAGTAACTGGATGAAAAGTGTCAAAGACCCAGTAATTCTATTCCTAAAGCCTATCTTAAAATGTGCCTTAAGATGCAGATAAATATTTAAGCACTAGATGTTTATTGTAGTTCTTTACAGTAACATGCAAGCAATAAATAAAACTAGAAAATAACTTAAAATCCAAAACTAAGGTCTAGGGGCCAGGGGTTTAGCTCAGTGGTGTAAGTGCCTGCTTGGCAAACACAAGGTCGTGAGTTCAATCCCGGGGACAAAAAAAAAAACTAAAGTCTTCAGTAATATTTGTTAAGGAGTTTCAATTAAATAAGAATACCTATATGTTTAAAAATATATAAATTGTGGAATATTATAGCAAAAAGTGTATTACACTCCTAAAGAAGTTACGTGGAGGACATACATTAAGTTATTAATAGTGGTTATCTTAGAATAATGGAACTATAAATGTTACTTTCTTCTTTGTACTTGACTGAACTTTCCAAAATTCATGTGTGTGCTTCTATAATTAGAAAAAAATGCACAAATAAAAAGAATCTTGGTGAGTTCAATAAGAATCAGTCAGCATTCTCTCTGAAGGCCTAATACTAAGTAAATGCCAAGGTTCTTTCAACAAATAAAATTATACCTCAGAGAGATGGCACACAATTCAGGAGAACTTGCAGTACTACATAAAACAGTAAGAACTGTGGCTACCAGTGGTTGTAGAGGGGTGTGGGGACGAAAAGGTGGGGGACAGAGGATTGTTAAGGCAGGGGAACCACTCTATGATACCAACACGGCGGCACAGGCCATTGGAAACTCGTCCAAACTGATAGAATGTCCAACACAAAAAACGGACCTTGAAGCCCTCTGGGTGGGCTTCAGGCTCCTCAGATGTAACAGATGTACCCCTCTGGGATGTTGATAAATGATGGGGGCTACGGTGCAGGAGGCAGTGGTACATGGAATGTCTCTGTCCTTCTGTTCCATTTTGCGGTGGACCTAAGCTGCTTTAAAAATATCACCTTAAAAAAAAATGACAAACTGTGTAGCCAGACAAACATTCCCTAGCCATAAGATGCCAGGTAGGTATGTAAAAGGACAAAGAAGAGGATAGATAGGTAGGGAGTGTATGAAAATGCTCACTGTGGTCTTGTTAGGAAAGGGAGCTCTTACAATTACTTTTCCCTCATTGCAAAGCAAAGTTCTTTAATCTGGCAGTGAAATGAAGAAAGGGAGGAACCCAGAGGTTAGGCTCTCTTCACATTAACTACAGCGCTGCTTTTGCAGTAGCAGGCTGTGATCGCTAAGTTGCAAAACAAAGTGGATCGCAGTTCTCGTCTTTTAACGAAACAGAGTAGAGGAGAGCGGTGCACCCCAGAGCAACCACACATGGTCAGCGTGAGTACTGACTCCAGAAACGTGACCTCACTGCACAGACCTGAGCTAGGCAGTGGTATAAATAAATGCATGTCTTGCTATAGACTGTGACAAAAGGAGGAACAGAAGGAGGACCGAATGAAAGGAGGGAAAGACATCGATCGGCAAGGGCAACGCGCTTAGAGAAGAAGTCATCGACAACCAGGCGAAAAGCAAAACCAATGTTTAATATGAGGCTGGCTCAAGAAAATGATAACAGAAAAGTAACTTTTTACTTAGTGTTAATATTTAACTTTCAGACAGTGTTGGGTACCAGGAAGAAGCCTTATATAGAGATCTTTTTTCAAGCTTGGGAAGCAGTTATTAGGGTGGGACACTGGGTGTGTTAAACAGTCAGAAAGCTGACCTTCAAGAAGGGCAGGAAAAGACCAAAGGGCTAACAGAACAATCCCTCATTTGAAACATGAACAAGCTCAAACCTCTTTTTCTTAATGCTGAAAAATGCAATAAACAAGTAGAATGAAGAAAAACACTAACTTCTTTCACATGTCAGTTTGCAAACCTTCCACCTGATAATCAACCCTTCCCTCATTCCAAGATGAGCCCGAAATAGCCAGCTAAGATAACAGGATTTTAGAGAGACCTGTCAGCAGAGATCATTTATTCATTCAACCAATACTTCCTGACTATAACACATACAAATATAAGGTTTGGTCCTCCACCTCAGGGAGCTTATAATGGTGACAGATAAGGAATCAAAAGAAAGTTCAAAGTAAGCATATTGAATTAAACATAGACCTTTAGTTATCCCCCCTCCCACAGTGCCACGGTACTGTTAGTAATAACATTTTCAAAAATGTATTACACCCCAACGACTAAGAGTCTGTGGAAAAGATGACAGGAGCGAAAAAGTTTCCACCAATCTCTGGAAGATGGAAAGGAGACACATGTGTGATGACTGATTTAGCAAACTAGGGAAAGCTACAAATTTAAAAGGTAGATCCCAAAGAGAAACCAGCCAGCTCTCACAGAGAATGCCTATGGGCGATACTTAGGGGCACCCGGAGCCTAGAAGGTAAATGACAAGAGATGACAAAGGAGAGGAGTCTGGCTGAAGGTCTCCCTACGGTACGGTTGGCATTTGCCACCGCAGCATTCCCAGGGGCCACAGCTAAGTGAGAACACATAATCACATGCAAACGTGCACACACACGCACGCACAATGTTCCCAATTACTTCTTACAAGGATAAATATAGCAAAGGCTATGCACGTGGAACACCCTCAAAACACCTTCATCACACACTCGTGAGTAACACTTGCATACAGCATTGCGAGCCATCACTGGGTAACACAGGAATTGCCCAGCCCCATTATGTGACCACTGTAACAGACACTGTCTGTTGGTAACTGAAACGTCATCATGCGACACGTTCCTGCACACTTAACACAGGCTGCATTTCCACTGAAGCACTCACACAAACCATCTAGGTCCTTAGGAAGAAATATTTACAGGTTTCTTCAACTCTCCTACATCTTAAACCAAATTCAGTTCTTTTTTTCTTTTTTTTTTTTTGGTACCGGGGATCGAACTCACGACCTCGCGCTTGCCAGGCAGGCACTTAAGCCACTGAGCTAAATCCCTGGCCCTCAAATTCAGTTCTTTATTCCAGAGAAAAAAGTGTTTCTGAACCTCTACCTTTACTTCTTGCTGTAAGATAAAACCATCTCTTCCTTCAACAGACTGATTCTTTCCTGAAGCCATGAAGTAACAGAGCAAAGACCACTCGGCACCAGACAACCCTCCCAGTCCCTAGGTGAACGCTGAGAGCTGCCTCTGAAGGTCTTAGCATCCTACTTCCAAATATAAGCAGAGCACACAGGTCCCCGGGCATCTCAGAGAAATTTCTAACAAGAAAGGAAGAGGCAGAAGCTGAGCACAAACCTGTAATCCCGCTACTTGGGAAGCTGATACAGGAGGGTGACAAGTCTAAA
>PVJX010034006.1:0-19222 GCA_004027295.1 Dolichotis patagonum
AACTCCCCCACACCCGGACCCTTCAAGAAGCTATGGAATGTGCTCACTGGTATTTCTGGTATCTTTTAAATGTCAAAAGAGCAGAATTTCTCTTGTCAGTTGTCTCTGAGGCTAACAATTAAAGCCATCTGCTCTTCATTTCGCTCCCAAAGGGCATCCCCCATTTTTCACCAACTTCCTGTTGTTGACAGCACAGTTCCTCCAGTTTCTCTCTAACACTGTGGGTCACCAGCAGGCTCAAGACCGTGAAGTGAAACGCTAATTTGGCTTCTACCCCCAGGATGCCCTTTGCCCCGGAAGCTCTAGCCTTCAGTGCCTGGGACCCTGAACAGACAGGCAACAGGAAGAACATCAGCTCCTGCAGAACAGACACTGATGAGGGCTGCACACGCACTCCAGAGCCACCATCATGCAGACTTTGCCTTATTTGGGACCTAAAAAAGAGGAAAATAGTAAAAGAAGAAGTAGGAGAGAAAAATGAAAGGAAGACAGGAAGGGAGAAAAGAAGAATAGAAAGAATGAAGAGAGAAAGGGAAGGAGAGAAAGAAGGGAGGGAAAAAAGAAAAAGAAAAAAGAAGAAAATATATGCTTTTTAAAAAAAATTCAGCCTCCTCATTAACTCTATTAGTATAACAGCATCTACATGTCTTTATTACAGTGTTTCTCTTAGAAGGATGATGGCAAATAGAAAAGATCAGAGAGTATATAGAGCAAGTTTATAGAACCCATTGCCCTTTTAAGAAGCCATGAAAGGTTCAGACCAGTGCAGGTAAGGGCTGCTCCTTCTCATTACTTAATTACATTTCTGGGGATAGATCTTTTTCTGTCTGATATGCAAGGCTATTACATGTGACATATTTATAAAACTTACTATTTCATAATGCAAAATTTGAATAAACTTACTTATCAACCCAGTTCAAAAATAACACAGTTTCTAGAAATTCTACCAGAATATAGATAACATATAGAGAAAAAAATTAGTCGCTATTTCAAATAATAATTTTATGTACCTAATCAGATTTGTTAATAGGATTTGTAGGTTTATTTTCACATTTTCTAAGCAAAGCTAATGAATACATAACTGTTAATGACTACTTCTCTTTATTTTGTACTTTCCATAATCACAGATTACTTGAGAGCCCGATACATAACATATTTTCCTAGAATAGAGAGAATTTTGTTTAATTTGGAAGAGCGAATTTGTCACTAGGCAGATGCACTAGCTTAAATCATTAAGGCACTACGTACCCAGTAAGTAAATCACTGCACTCACTTTCCACAGAACACTTCATAAGTAGCACTCTAGTTCTTTTGTGTGGCACCAGGAAGCAATGCTCAAAGTAAAGACCAAGGCTCTCCAGAAAAGCACCACAGCCATCCTCAGTGACAACGGCCAAGTTCACATCAAGAAGCCAATGCAACAAGCTTCTCCTAGAGATGAAACAGCACATCATTTCCCCCTCCAGAGCTAGGAAACAATACTCAAAGTAAGGATCAGAGCTCCCTAAAAGTGAACTGCAGCCATTCTCAGTGACGAGATGGTCCTGAGATCCTCTGATGATAAGAACACCAAGTTCATATCAGGAAAGAAGCTCAACAAGCTATTCCAGGAGAACCAATGGCAGAAAGAGAACCAACAACACCTCTTCCTCTCCAGTTCTCCACTTTGTGTTGGCAACATTCCTCAGGTGGGCCATCTATAGTCAGCACTATGCTGATTCAGTTCAGCTGCTATTACAAGTTGACCACCAGTTGTCGATCCACCACAGTGGGCATTTGCTGAAGAAAAAAATGAACACAGAAGTGGCCATGTCCAGAGCAAGATAGCTGGCCTATATTGCTGATGGCCAATGAAAGTAAAAAATAAAAATAATACGGTTCAAGAAGAGAGACTGAGGCTATGTGTTGACTGACCTCACCCTCAATAAACAATATAAATTGAAAAATAATAATAAAATAATATTAGTGTTGGAAACAGAAGGACTCAACAAAATTTGTGTAAGATGTGAAGCAAGTAAGATCAAATTAACAAAACAAACAGAAAAACAACTAGACCTTGTGATCAGCTGCAGCTTCAAAAGGAAACTATTAAGTATTTTTATTCAAGTTCTATAAAGAAAATTCAAGTGTAAACATTCAGGTGGAAAGGGCACACACCATGGTGCTAGTGGCTCCATGGGGGCAAATTCCCCTGTAAGAGGAAGAAGATTTACAAGTAGAAGAAGATGGCCACCATGGAGATTCATAGGACGAGGCCAAAGGGAAAAGCAGAAATATTCCAGTGTTGGGTTCTATAATATGAATCTAGTAATGAAAATGAAAGTAAGAAACAAGGAAAGAGGCATACCAGAGCAGTAAAGTTCCCTAAATCTCATTTATCAGATAGGCTTTTTCTTACTTCTCAAGTGAAGGGATCACTGTGTTGTCATGTTTTTGCTTGCTCTCAACACAAAGTCAGGCTCACCTGTTCACAAATCTCTAGGTCCACTCTGGGGCCAGGGAAATTTGTATGGGGCTTGGGCATCCAGAACAGGAGGCTTGTGCAGGAGCCTGCCATGGTTAAAGTCAAGGCATCAGTCACTCAATCAGTCAAACATTCAATTAATCCACGCCTTTGTAATGCTACAACATACACTTATCTGAAAGGTGAACGTTGGTCTTTGTGCATTGAGCAACATGATAAGAATGGCCACATTAATGGATAAAACCTTCCTGATGAGGGTTGAAATAACAGTAAAATGGAATATTTGCTACTGAGAGCAGAGCCTTAGCAAGTGAAGTCCATTTTTTAACTTTCAATCAGTATTTATCAAAAATTAGCACAGAATATTAACTATACTGATGGAGCAAATACGATGCTCATTTATTTTATTGTGTCTGGTTTTGAAGATGAAATTCGGATATATATTGAGCTTCTGAATCAGAAGTCTATATTGTTAAGGCATCATTTCTACTCTAATAAATTTGTGAATGTTAGAAACATTATGTCAAGGGCATTTCCAATAGAGAAATCATGAGATCTTGTGTGATTTCCAGAAAATTTGCCAAGAAACAGGAAGCTGGGTTCTTACCTAGTTCATATTAGAGGTGTAAAGAAAGTGTTTTAAAAAGAGATCAAACACTGTGATGTGGTTATGGAACTGCAGCTACTGGAGAGGGTGACGCAGGAAAACAGCAAGCTTGCAGTGACCCTGACTACATAGTGAGCCCCTACTAAAAGATAAAGAAAAAACAAGGAAACAAAGGAGAAGGAAGGAAGGGAAGAAGAAAAGAAACAAAAAGGAACAGAAAGAGGAGATCAACTGGTCTAAAGGAATAAATTTACTCTATCCTCTCAAAAAACTTACTGTACATATAGAAAAGTTTTTCCAAAACAATATTCTATGTGAAAATTTCTATTTTTTACTGTTGCACCCATGAACATAGTTAAATCATCGAAATAACTTTATTCATGGAAGTCTTCTTTTCTAGAATTTGTATTCTCTCAGTTTAATGAATTTACAGAAAACAATAGTAATTCCTTAAAGGGAGTTCACAAAAGATTACCTCCCTTTGCATTTTCTTTTCTGAATTTACTAGAAGATAAAATAGATAAAATTTCTGGAGACCTAGGCAAAAGCAAGAACTTTCTGAACAGAACCTCTTTTGTACAAGAAATAACACCAAAAATCAATGCAGAGGATTCATAAAACTAAAAGTTTTTTGTACAGCAAAGGAATTAATCTTTTACTGATTTATAAGTCATATAAATCTGTTTTATTCTCTTTTACATAAAATTTAAAAAAATAAAAAAATAAAAAAAATCTGCTTCTAAATACAATAAATGCTAACTGAAATTGTAATAATTTTATTGAAGGATCTAGACCAGGTGACTGCAAATAGGTTTGTTTTCTCACTTTACCTTCAAGTATGCCTGCCTGGATTTTTGTTTAATACTCCTGGATATTATTTTAAGTTAACACTGTAGCTCAGTCAGTTTCAAATGTCAGCAAAGTCTCATTTTTGTATATTAAAAATTCCAGGCTCATATAAATCAAAACATCTGTTATCTTGCAGATTGTGGGCCTGCTGCGTGGACGAGTCTAGGAAGAAAAGGGGGAAATGTAGTATTGGTGTGTCTGGGCTCTGGTTGGTTGTGTAATGAGCTATTATAGGAAAAAGTTACACTCAAATGAATTGTTCAGTTTGCAAATGATTGTGTTGATAGAAAACAACTTGAGATACTGTAATCTGGAAAGCCTAGGTGTTTCTAAAATCAACAGAAGGAAGGAGGCATTCAAAGAAGGTCATATCCAACAGTACCAAAGAACTATGTGCTACGCCAAAGAGGCTTCAGTCTTCCATCTCTAATAAACAGAAGAGATAGAATCCTGGGGAAGACAAACAAACCAAAAGCCAGCCTGGAAGAGAGCTCTGAAAAGTAGTCATTACCTAAATAAATCTTGAAACCAGTAATAAAACTACCTACCTTAATCAATTTGCAAGCCCCAAAGCAGAAAATGAATAAACAAAGAATAAAAGTAGAAAATGAGAAAACAGAAAAAAGATGCAATCTAAAACACTCAATTCACCCAAACTAAGCCTAGAGGGCATTGAGATGGAAGAAATCAAAAGCTACTCACCTGAATTTTATGAAAAGGTAGCAGTAGAAGTAACAAAGCAGATGAATCAATTCCTAAATGAAAATAAACCTGAAATAAATTACACAGGTAGGTAAAGACCATAATGACCATAATGAAGGAAATAATCAGTTAATCTAGAGTAGATACAAATTTAAAAAGATAGAGGATCTTAGGAAAACCATGAATGCCCAATGCAGCAAAGAACTAGATGACGTAAAACAGATACAAACAGATTTCCAGGAGATTAAAAATTCTACTGAAAGCATATAGAGAAAAGTCAACCAATGTGAAGACAGAATATCAGATCTAAAAGACAGGCTTATAGGTGGTGATTATCAAGTGAAAGACCTCTTAAAAATAGCAAGGGACCATGAGAAATCAATTCAACAGTTGCTAGATAATGCAAAGAAGATAATATAAGATTGATTGGAATTAATGACAAAATAGAACCCAAACTAGCCGTGATCAGAAAAATGCCACACCATGGCACATAATAGTTAAGATTCTAGAAATTTAACATAAGAAAAGAGCTTTAAAAACTGTTAGACAAAAAAAAAAATCACCTATAAAGGAAAACCCATCAGAATCACAGCAGATTTCTCAACACAAACTATTAAGTCAAGGAGAGCTTGGAGTGACATATTTCAAGCCCTAGACAAAAACAACCTCCAACCGAGATAATTGCACCCTGCAAAACTGTCTTTCAAAACTGATGGACCAAAGTAAGCAAAAACAAAAACTAGAAAATACTTTGCAATAGAATAAAATAATACAGGGAAAAGATGAGATTAAGGGTATGGCCTCAACCTCTACTTTGTTTCCATGTAAAATGAAGTGGCTCCTCCTCGGTTGAAAAAGAGATTCCTGGAAGCAAAAAATCAGAGATTATCAAATAGTTCATCTTTTAATTCACAGATGATCAAGAGAAATCATCTCTCAAGTCAATAGAAGAGTTGTTTACTACATGGTACAATGATTAATTTTATTTGTTAGCCTGTCTGAGCCATTGCATCCAGATATTTGGTCACACGTCTTTCTGAGTATTTCTGTGCGTATTTTTTGAATGACATTAACATTCAAATTTGTGGATTTTGAATAATGCACATCATCCCCTTTAATGTGAATGGGCCTCATCTAATCCACTGAAGGTCTTAATAAAAAAAACAAAAACTGATCTTCCTAAGAAAGAAGAAAGTATGTAAATCATCAGACAGCCTTTGCATTTGAAACTGCAACTTTCTCTTAGTCCCCATCCTGCTGGCCTCCCTGAAATTGTACAAGCCCCACAATGTCACAATCACATGAGTCTATTATTAAAATAATGCCTCCATGCTTTCTCTATTTTACCTAGTCAGTAATAGAAACAGAGTTTCATTTACATATATTTAAAATCCCAGGCTGATATAAATCAAAGCATCTCTTACTTTGCAGATCCGTGCCTGCGGAGCAAACAGTTCTAATTACAAACATCTTCTCAGATTTAGTTAATTGGATAGGAATGGGATTTGAAGATGTTGTTCTTCGTTTGGGAAGAAGAAGGAAATAAATAGTTGTTTGCTGACCTCATGGGTGAACTGTTGCAGATACTAATCAGATGATCCCACTTTTCTCCTGGGTACACAGGAAGACATTTCTGGGGCTTATATCCAAATAGATCAGGGCTGAAATCTAATCACTGGGATGTGAACAGAAATAATACTAATCTAGTTACAAAACTCCATACATGGTCTTATGCCTCTCTCTACAGCAAAACTTTGGATCGTTTATTTAAGACAGCAGCAGCATCAAAAGAGGGAAGCTGGATTAAAAGATAAGGACAAAGAAGAGTGGCTTGAATGAGAGATGACCTAATGGAAATATGAAATTTCTTTATGTGAAGCCACAGAGATTTAGTTTATCTTGACTCATTGTACTAATGTTAAAAACAGTTATTGAATAGTGCTACTATTAATAGGAAGCTAAAATAGGCAAATGGCTCAGTTGAGGTGGGATGAAATGAAGTGGGGACCTTGAACATGGAAGACAATTCTTGGGTTACTTTAGAAAGATTCCTGTGTTTTATATAGCTAGTAAGTGTTTACCAAGCTCTTCATTTTCTTGATGAGCAAGAATTATCAGAGATCAAGTGGCTAAGAGTCTTGGCTTACAAGGCAAATTTTTCTGGAATAATGTAATAGTAAAGCAGTCATTAAAATAACCAAGTAGTTTTCATTGTAATTTGTACAACATATATACCAAGTCAGATACTAGACTTGGAGGAAAAAGTTATTGAAGTATTCTGTAACTTCAAGCAACTCCTAACATTATTTTCCATTAAAGTACCCCATTCTATTATAGTACCCCAATTTTACTTTCTAGTTTCTTATTCTGTAATAATTTAGGTTTCTAAACCACTTATTTTCTTTTCTTCTTTTCCTCTAAGAGAGTCCTGATGCAGAAACTGTCTTCTTGGTTAATGATATATTCTCACTCTGTAATAAGTATCTAATACAGAAACCAAGTAAATATTAATAAATGAGTAAATAAAATAATTATCAATCAAATGAATATGCTACTTCCTGTGGCCTCCATAAGGGACTCTAAATGTCAGATGAACTTTGGTCTAAAACTAATCTCTATAAAATCTGAGAGAGAACCTCCTGGTGTGTGTGTGTGTGTGTGTGTGTGTGTGTGTATACACACTTTTTAAAATTATGGCCAAAAAGGCAGGTTCAACCTTATACCAAATCCTTTCCCCACTATGTTCAAGCTAATTTAATGATTCAGAATGTAAAGATCCAACAGCTGCGGATGTAGGTCAGTGATACAGCACTGCCTAGCATATACGAGGCATGGGCTTGATCAGTAGCACCCTGCACACAACAACGAAAGAAGAGCAGAATGGGGAGAGGATGAAGAAAGTCTAGGTTATCACTGCTTCATTACAAAGCACTTGTGGAGAGCCAATTTTTCCAACACCATTTATTAAAGAGGCTGTCCTTCCAGTGAACATGTTTAGCACCTTTGTCAAATATCAGGCGGTTGAGTGTCTTTGTAGTTGTGTTTGCATCTTCTAATCCGTTCCATTGATTCTCAGGTCTGTTTCTTTGCCAGTCCCATGCTGATTTTATCACAGTAGCTTTGTAATAAAGTTTAAGTCAGGAATTGAGATGCTTCCTGTCTTGCCTTTGTTGCCCAAAATTGCCTTTGCTATTCTAGGTTTCTTCTGTTTTCAAATGAATTTTAGGAGTGTTTTCTGTAGATCTGTAAGGTATGTGTAATAGCAATTATAAAAAAGAAAGGGAAGGAAAGTGCTCTAAAGGATATAACTTCATGTATGTTTAAATTTGTAAGATAGATGACCATATTACTAAGTTTTTGTTGGATAATTGAACAGAACACTCTCAGAACAGAACAGTTTGCACTCTCATTGTTTGATTGTCCACTTTCTATGCTTTAATTTAATTTTATGACTTGAACAATTGTTACTAAGATGAGAATATGTAATTTATCAACAAGTGATTTCTTAGCATTAATTTTTTTGAAATTCTGTATTATTTCTACCCTTTTTTCTGTTTTGTTTTTTTCTCTTTAAATAAAAATAAATAAATAAAAATATAAAGCACTTGTGTTTGCATATCTCCAATAATCGGAATGAAGGCCCTAGAGACAGAACTTTCCAAGCCCTATCTGGGAACTTAGAACACTTCAGCAAGGTCCAGGGTGTGATAGAGGATTTGATCAGTTATTGCTTTCCTTTCACACTGCCAGTTCTCTTTGCCTTGTTTGCAAACTTTTCTTATTCTCACAAAATATATTTCACTCAGCAAAATTTCCTCTTGCTATTTTTCTGTGGTAGAACCTCTTTGTCAATGCAGGATTTTAGAAATACAAGAAACAAAAAGAATGGGGGACCAGAAGTAGAGGAGAAAACAAGGAAAATCAATCATCTTCCCTTTACAGCTGAGATTCGATTCATGTTAGCTATCTTTTTTATTTCTTTTAATGCCTAGAAACAGATTAGCAGTTATTTTATGAATGGTCTAATTCATGCTTTTTCCAAGAAGCATACTCTGAACAATACAAGAAAAATAACCTAGCCTTATTCTGTCTCCCAATTCATGTAAAAATTATTTCTCATTATTAGCTTAAATATTTTATTTCTTTCCCTCTTTCCTTTCCTCCCTTCCTCTCTCACCCCTCCCTTCTCCCTTCTTTTCCCTCTCTCTCACTGTTTCTCTAATATTTCTCCTCCTCCCTCTCCTTTCTCCCATTGTTTCACTTCCCTTTCTCCACTTATATCAGTCTTCTCAAGCTGCCAGACAAAACACAAAGTATCACATATTGTGTGCCTTACACAAAAAGAAATTCCTTTTTCATTTTCTTGCCGTCCCAGAGACTAGAAGTTAACAGTTAAGATTCTCATGGGTTGGTCTTGGTGAGGCCTCTTTTCCTGGCTTGTGGATAGCTATTTCCTCACTGTGTACTTCTCTGGTTTCTATCTGTGAGAGAATCTCTCAGTTTCTCTCCCTTTCTCTCTCTCTCTCTCTCTCTCTCTCTCTCTCTCTCTCTCTCTCTCTCTCTGTCTTCTCGTGTCTCTTCTTCTAATAAAGAAGTCAGTCCTACTGGGTTAGCAATGCATCTCTATCTCCTCATTTAACCTTAATTACCTCTGAGTAATAGTCACACTGAGTAATAATCACACTACCTCCAAATAGTCACACTGAGACTTCATTCTGTTAATTTGGAGGGACACAGTTCAGTTCTTAACATCACTGTAATCAGACATATTTGTACTTAACTTTGTTAGCTATCTGACTTCACACAACTTAATTCCCTTATCTTTAGCTTCCTACTCTGTAGAAAAGTGATACCAAAACTGAAATTTGAGGCAATTTTATGAAAATTAGATGAAACAAATTATACTACCCACAAAATTTAGCCTAGAATATACAGGATTCACTAACAACTTTTCCATTAATTTGTGACAAAATTATAATGATTTCCTTCAACCTTTGCTTTTCTAGTCTACCTAAGTTTCTCTCCTTTTTTTTTTCCAAAATGGATGAATGTGTGGTATTTTCATGTGTTCACTCAATGTTCCAGCCTCAATCATTGCTTCCTCACTGTACCAGAGCTGGGCAAGGTGCAGGCTCTGCCATTACTCCTGCAGCCTCTGTGCTCACACACGTGACAGTCTAGATGGGGACTGACATTCAGTCAGCAAACATAGCAATCCCAAGCCATCACAAGTCAGCAGAGGAGCCAGTTTTTCATAGTCAGTTTATTGTGGCTGGAAGCACATTTTTGTGGTGGGGAAGGGGACAGAGAAAGTTGTGGGAGACTGGAGGTGAACTGAGACCTAACTGGCCTCTTCTGTGAGCACAAAGGAACAAGACAACACGCAGGGTGGTGGTACACTGCAGGTTCCAGAGGGAAAGTTATACAGCTGAGATTAAGTGGTGCACCTGAGAATGGCTGATGGGTAATATGAAGTAGGTGAACCTTGTGTTACTTTAATTGCTTGTACTCATATTTGAGTGAGTAAAAACAGGCTGAGCCATAGGCTCTTCTGCCTACTGGAGACAAGAGCTGCCAGTACCCTGAATGTTGCACTGACTAGGTGTCCCTTTGTCATTCATCCTCATTCCTTTCCAGGGAAGAGGAACAAACCAGTAAAAGGAGGAGTGGGCAGGGACCTGAGACCACCAGCATGGCCCAGTTGGTTTTCTAGAGAAAGTCTCACTTTTAGTGGTCTGTTTTTTTGCTCCCTAGAATTTCTTAATGCCTTTACAGTTCAACCACTTTCTAAAAATATAAAACCATAATTTATTGTTGAAGTATGTCAAGTGTAGGTTAAAATACATAAACTAAAACATATTAAAGTCCAGGATCTTTTTAACCCATAAATCTAAACTAAAGCGATAGAACCTTTTTGCTGGACACTGGTTACTTACAGAGAAATCAGACTTTCACAGAGATTGTTACTCAAAGATTTACATTAAAAAAAAACACTAAAAAGAACATAAATGAGGTGTATCTCACTTTATTCCGGCTTTGCTCTGCTACCCCTTATAGTGTGTTTTTACACAATTTTATGACAACTCTGCAATGAGGAAATCTATTGGTGTCAATTTAACAATAGCTTGGATGCTTCTTAGCACTTTGTAGCAATAAAGTATTTTTCAATTAAAGTATAAATATTGGTTTTTAGGCATAATGAAATTGCACAGTTGATAATACAGAATGGTGCAAATGAAATTTTTGTAGGGGCTAGAAACAGAAAATTCATGTGACCTGTTATATCGTGGTATTTTCTTTGTTACAACAATCTGGAGCTAAACCCACTAAATCTCTGAGGTATGCCTGTACTTATTGGAAGAATCATATTAGCTGAGAGAAAAGACCACAGTAACCTAATAATGCACTGATATAATGACCAAGAGTATGAATGTTTAAATCACACAGTTAATTTTAATTTCTAAAAGTTTGTGTTCATTGCAGAAGCTTTTCTCTGGAAGTGATCAATATAATAGTCATTTACTAAGAATATTTTCTAAGATCTATGCAAATATTCTTTGTACTGTTATATGCAGACTAATTAATGAACTATTAATGAACCTAACCCAAAGGAAGCCTAAAGTAAAGATAGCAGGATTCTAAGAGAGAGAGAGAGAGAGAAAGGGAAGGACAAAGGAAAAATACCATTTAAAAAGATGTAATTCTAATGGACCCCTCCAGCTTGTAAGTCTATTTCAACTGCTTGGTTATTTCTATGGTAACCAAGCTTATTGATAAAGAGAGAGATAAGCACAGAAATATATAATTTTACAGATAATGTTTTCCTGTTTTTTGTTTTTTTGGGTTTTTTTTACCCAGCTTTAAATCTGTGTAGCAAAATCTTGGATAGTTTGAGGAGATGGAATGCTGTCAATTATTTAGTACAAGTCCTCTCAGTGTGTACCTGAATATACTGAATTTCAGAGCCATGTGTTACCCTATACTAGAGAATTTAGACTTTTATATGCAAGAATAAGTTTTAAGTGTAGGAGTGGCTGCATCTTAAAAGAATGTTTCTAAATTCAAAGAATATTCCTAATATTTGAAGTTTGCTCAATCCAATTATTTCCAGACCAATACATCTATTAAAGTCACAGAATTTTTAAAATTACAAATAGAAAAGATTTATATTATCAGATCTTTGTAGTCTACACTCTGACTTTACTAGATTATTACAAAAAGATATGTATTTTCTTGGTATTCTAAACTGAAAAACCAAAACATGTTTGAATATCTATAATCATAAAATTTTAAGTATTGCATTATACAAACCATTTTATCCCTTGTTTTTTTACTTGGTTCTTTATGGTGAATAGTTTGTGCTTTTCTTTGCAAATTATTTTAATAGTATTCAATTTTAAGGTAATAATTTCAACCAAAATCCTAAATTAGAACTACGTTTTACTTGCTGTAATGAAAATGTGTTTATTTTTGAATTTAAATATCATTGATATTCTTGATGAATTTCTCAGTGTCTGAACAGGTCTGATGTATGGCTGTGGGCATTCACTACTACTTTCCTTAATAATTTTTATGAATTGTTCATTAATGTTTATTTAGTACTAAACAAGTAACATTCTTTCTTCATAACAGTACTTATTCAGTTAACATGAAAATAGAAATAGCACATTAAATTTCCTCTCTGTAAAACTGCTTCATCAAATTGTTTAAAATATTTAACTAAAACTTTAAATGTAACATATCTATCCTCATAAATGCTTTAAATACAAGAAAAAATCACAAAATACTATTAGATTGTTTTAAACATGCTATTATTATAGATTTGAATTTTTGTATTATTTCACCTCTTCATATTAACTTCTATTTTTTATAATTTCCTGGAATTGCCTTTCTAAGAAAGTAATAATTCCACTAGTTTCAAAAGAAAAGAACAAAAAATAACACCATGTCTGATTGGCTGAGTTGCAGCATCTGGGGAGTCAACCCATCGATCTTTGGCTGAGGGAGCAAGTTGACTGCAGTCTGCAGTCACATCGGAGTCTTAGTTATTCAATTGCACCTTTGATTTTAGTCCTAAAGATCAAACTCAAGGCCTGACCCAGGCTAGCAAATGCTCTACTGCAAAGTTCCACCCCAGCACCCTTAGTATCACTTTTAATAAGCAAGACTCTAGTGATACCTCATGAACTTCTAAGCCAACGCCTTTCAAATAAACTTTCATTCTATGAAGTCTGAGGCTTCTACAGTCACTTTAGCATTTCTACGGCTGGCATCAACTCACTCGTTTTGGCCGCACTGACCTGGTCTGCTGTTACTATCCCACATCTACCTCTGTTTTCTCAGTACCTCACCACCATTTTTACATTAACTATATTAGATGTAGAGTTTTTATAGACACTATTTATCATATTAATCTAATATTGGATTTCCAGACTTTCATTGCTACTGAATATTGAATTATATTAAAAATTCTTAGTCATATATAAAGATGACTACGTGGCTTTCTAAAAATCCTCTTAATAATGTGTTACATTGCTTATTTCATAATATTGCATCAATCTTGTATCCCTGGGGTGAAACCAGGGTGGTGCTGGTGTCAATTTAGACTGACTCATGGGAACTGTCTGCACTGCTAGCCAGATTTTAAATACACGCATTATTTAATTATATAAATTTATAATTAAACCTATTAAAACAAAAGAACTAAATAGTCAAAAATCATTTTTTATTGCATTTTACTGTTACTCATGTCCTTGAGTATATTACACATGCTCTGCATGTTTTTTGTGTATCTGACAAATACTAAGCGAGGCACCTTACTGTGGATTTCTTCTTTTTTCTGGTTCAGTGATGTCACATTGACAGTTCGAGGTCTCATGCTAGGATAATTTGCACTGTAGAAATAGACAAAAACTACAAATCACAGTTTGATTTATTTTGTTGATTGTGTACATTTAAGGAAGTGAAAGAGAAAAAGCTACCAATGCACTTTAAATTATAAGTGCTTGTGGTCATTGATATTACACTGTAAATAATACATAATCTTACTGTATATGAAATGTACTAACTAATTCAGCAAAGAATTCAATTATGTTACTGATTAATGATTAAAATCTTACTATATATTTTCATTTTTCCTTTAATTTTATTCATTAACATAAGCCAAAATATCAATCAATACTCATATTGAAATTGTACTCATTCTTCATAGCTTGCCTACAAATAAGTTGAACAAAAATTAAAAGAAATCAAATTAAAAGAAATCAATGAAATTCAATTACCAATATAAAATTTAACAGGAAAACAATCTACATCATTTTATGATTCATTTAGGTCATTTAATAAATACCTTTTGTATCAGAAAATTTATAATGAACTGGTATATATATGTATATGCATATACCCTTTTTAATTTGCATAACTAGTTGTTAAATATTTACCAGCACATCAATGAATAAAATCCATTTCATCATAATATGCTATTGTTATTTTATATATAACTGGACTTAATTTATTAATGTTATTAAAACATTTTGGATCTAAATTCATGAGAAATACTGGTAAGCTTTCTCTTTTATTTTATTTTTTGGCCCTTACTTTAATATCTTTTTCTATCAAGGTTATGTTGGCCTCAAAAATAAGTTGGAAATAATCCTCTCTTTTCTTTTCCCTCAAAAAGTTTTAGTATGATTGTATTTATATCTTCTTCAAATATACAGTAGAATGAACATGTCAAAGTATTTGTTCCTGGAGTTTGTGTTGTGGGAAATTTTTAATTATGGATATCATTTCTGTGATAAATATGTATTTACTTCAATTTTCTCTTTCTTCTTAGGTCAGTTTTTCACATTTATCAAAGAAATTGTGAATTTTATGCACGTTTCCAAGCAATTTTATGCACATTTCCAACCATTACTTGTTTATAATACACTGATATTATCTTTTCACTTTTTTTGAGGACTTGGAGTAATTATTATCTATTTTATTATTAACATTTGAAGGTATTTTACTTACTTTCTTGGTTAATTTCTCCTTATACTTATTGTTTGAATCTTTTAAAAAAACACAAATGATTGACTTTGTTGTTTTATTTTATTGATTTCTACTTTCCTTTCATTGATATCATCTATCTACAGTGGTTTGCGCGGACGTTTTTTTGTACCGGGGATCAAACTCACGACCTCATGCTTGACAGGCAGGCACTTATGTTGCTGAACTAAATTCCCAGCCCTGTATGGATTTTCTTGACAAAGCTTAGCTTGTTATACCTTTTCTTTTTTTTAACAAAAGTATTTGAAGCTACATTTGCCTCTAATTATAGTTTTACCTATCATCATGAATTCATTTTTATGATTACACAATTCAAAATTGTTTTCTATTTCCATTTTGTAATCATGTTTGGTCCATAAATTATTTATAAATGTTATTTAATCCAAGCATATTCTTAATTCAGTCTTTCATTTTTGCCCACACAATATGTCAATAATTTATTTTTTACTAGCTACAATATCACCATACAAAAGATATAAGCTATTTATTTTATTACAATTTTATGAGGTATTGCTTATTTATAATTTTTAGAAATTCAGTGAAACTTTAAACTATTCATTCTTGATCTACAAATTTCAAGTAGAAATTTGAGAAATAAGCATTTCTTGGATGAGAGCGATGTCACAGATCCTGTTTCAAGTTAATGCACACGTTTTCTGAAACGACCCACTGGATATACTTCTTACACAAAGTTGCATCTCTTAATTTTCACATCAACTCTCTGAGTTATTATTTGTTTTCCTTTGACTTATTAAATAATTAGAAAACTGAAGATTAGAAATCAAGATAAGTGGTTTGCCGAAGTGGTAGAGTGATCAAGGCAGCACTTAAACTTTAGTTTTCTGATTAGTTCAGTGTTAGACCCACATTAGCACTGCTGGGAAAAGGACTGTCTGAGATACAGTGTATGAAGTAGTGTCCAATGCAGAGTGAGCACTGCCCAGGAATCTGCCTTTAGTTTTTACAAATAGTGCACTTTTCCCAGATGGAGATAAAGATACTTCAGTTTGTTTATTAAGTATTTATAAACAAAGTTTCCATGCACATGAGAACAAGAGGAAACATTTTAAACTCAGCTTAAACTTAAAATGAGACTAGTCTTCATTCTGTATGACTAGTATGTGTATTTTACTAACAAATCCCTAACTGATCTGCTACGTGCCATGGCACCTCACTTAGTATGTCCTAATTTAGTCATGTCTAACATTCCTTTTTAGAACAAATACTGCGTAATACCTTTTCTAACCTGAAATGAACTTCCTGGATTATATAATCTGGCTTCACAAATGATTTCAGGGCAATCTGTATGCAAAAAGGAAATCATCTGTACTGTGAATTTCAGTATGACCATGACTAGACTAGAAAACATATGAAGTAGCAAAATGCTTATTTCTATGCTTAGTATACTATGAAAGTGACAGAAATGCAAACCAACGCACGTGAAAACTTCAACACATAAGGGACATTGATCTCAGTGATTTTTTTTTTCTGAAATGATAACTTACTTTTGGTAAAATTCCAAACAAAATAAAATCATCCCTCTATTTTCATGGTAGTTGCATTTTTTGATAACACAAAGTATGTTAAAACCATGCAAAAGTCTTCAATATTATTTTAAAATCATGATTAGCTACTAGGCTCAGATAATTGTGAATATTTTTTTTCATCTACACAAATATAAGAGAAGACACTCAAAAGTCTTGTGGGATGTGGGACCACCTTGTGCTGTACAAGGCAGCCCTCTGCATTAGAGAACAAGGAGCATGTGATGAATAACTTGTGTTGCCCACTAATTGTCTTCATTATAATCTGCAGCTCCAGGTAAAACCCGAGAGGAAAGGATGGTAAAAATTGATCAGCTGTCATAAAACTAATGATCTTCAATAAAACTGCTTTTTTGGCTACCCAGAATGACATTTGTATTTTTCACACTCATGAACAATCCCACCTCATAGCCAGGAAGGAACCCTGAAGACTATACAATTACTGCATTTAGCTATAATTCTGGGATCTCTGTCCAAATGTGCTTTTTGTAGTGTGATGACTTATAAACTAACATGTAAAGTATCTGTCTTCGATATATCTAATACAAAAGCATGAGTAAATAACCAAATCACCTTAATAAAGATGCTCCCTAAATTCAATATAGAATTAAATACAAGATATACAAAATTCTCTGACTTAAAATAATTATCAAATTTTACTAGGCAGGAAAAAAAAAGACTAGAACCCCCAATACTAGAAGGAAACCCTTTAGGCCATGAGGAGCCCCAGCCACGTTCTCAAAAAACACTCTCTATGACAGGCAGGCTCTCAGTGCTCCCCAATCCCTGCCTCTTGCTGGAAATCTTCTGTCTGCCACCATGGACAGAAACTGCAAAGTACTTCTAACCAAAAGGGTAACTACAGCAAGTGGGATGGGATGCCATGTTTATATTTACATAACATTCTCTAAAATTCCAGCTTGCTAGCAAATGTGTTCTCTGTGTCCCCTGAAGCCATTGTGAAGAGGTGACCATGCTGGAGAAGCCCATATGTCCAGCCCCTGCAATAGCCTCTAGGGGCTGAGGACCAGCACCAGCAATAAAAGGAAGCCTTCAGTACTGTATCCATAGAGAAATGAACTCTGTCAACAACTTAATGAGGTCAGCAGCAGATGCCCCCCAACTTAAATTTCCAAGGATGATATGACCCAGCCTACCCCTTGATTAAAGCTTTGTGAGCCTCTAAGCAGAAGACCAGAAAAACCACTTCTGGCCTTGCTATAGGCAGCTGAGTGAGATAGAAATATTATAGGCAGTCAGACAGGGCTAGGCCCTTGAGGGAGCTAGCACAGAGGACCAGATGTTCTGTGACCTTGGAGGAGACAAATACCTCCAGCTGTGGTCCGGATCCCAAGACAAAAGGCAAAACAAACACAACCACATCCTAAGTATAAACATCAGGGACTGGTATCCTAAAGAGGTATGGATCACCCTAAGGAAGCCAGGAGTCACCATCTCAACCCCTTACAGGAAGAGTCGCTGTTCACTAAGAATGTCCACTTTCTATGTGACACGCTTTCCCCATTTGTCCTTGATTTGATCAATTTTATCTGAACAGTTAGTCTTACTGGTTGACCATAGTTCTGTCCCACCTCATGCCTGTCTTCCTTGTGAGTGCCCAGGTTTTCCCCATCTTGGATCTGTCTCACCTCATAGTTTTACTCTATAAAAGTCCCTAGAATAGACAGAGTCTTTAACAACCCATTCAGACCCCATAGAAATTATACGCACAAAATAAATGTTGCTGGAAGCCTCTAAATTTATAGCTCTTTGTTAGCACACACACACAAAAAGAAATACTATGCTTTTTACGAACCACCTCTGAGACCCGCACCTCTGCTATATGGATGATTCTTTCTTGTTCTCTTTTGCATCAGATAAGCCAGGCCTGGGTGCTGTTTGGTCCTTCATGCCTCCCTGCTGTGGCTGGAAATTGTGAGCACAGCTCCTTGATGTTTGTTTTATTGAAGTATTTTTTGTCACAGTCATTCTCTCCATTTATTTTTAATTTGCTTCAAGTTGATTACATTTGAATAATCACAGCCAAGAACCTTTTCAGAAATAGATTCGAGCTTGAAGATTCTAGTCTTGGACTTAATGGACTCTGTCTTTTTCTCTGGAATGCTCAGTGAACTGGTTACTGGTTTGAGGCTTTTTGAAATGGATTTTGAGTGGGGAGGTAGCACAGTTAATTTTATTTCTTGCAGTAGTTGGCCCTCCACTTTCTTTTATTTCCTTAGTTTTACAGCCATTGTTTATCACTCCAATTTAGGGTACAAAAACAGTTGAAGTTTTCAATCTCAAAAGAATTCAAGTAATAGAAACCACGGGCCATTTAGACATCGGGCCCAAGTCAAATAGCAAAATTGTGTTTCCTGGTATTTAAGAGTAAAGTGGTTAAATGAGATGAGAATAAGGATAATCCAGTCCATGCCAGGGGTGTACATGAAAGCAAACTGTCTGTGTGAGGAGGCAGCCAGAAGGCGGCTGTCTGCAAACCAAAAAGGCCGAAGAGGAACCGCGTCTGCCAGCGCCTTGCCCTTGGGTTTCCAGCCTCCAGAACTGTGCCACAAATATTTTTTGTTAAGCCACCTCATCACTGCTATTTTTTAATAAGTGAACAGCTTTGTCATCTATGGAAAGTTTAACCCATTTTGAATTAATAAGAGATAACTGGTTTGGAGGGTTATCTTCTTGAAAATGGATTCCTTGTTTTGAAGTTTAGATTGCCTGGTTTGCAATCACTTTTTACTTTGGATAAATGTTTTCACAGTTGGCCCCACGCAGGTGATCCAATGGCATAAAATGTATGCCTTTCCAAGGACTTGAATTTGTGTTTAATCAAAATAATTAATGTGAATAAGATTGTCCTTTTGTTCCAATTTCTCCTAACTCACAAGGCCTTGATCATTTTTACTGCTGTGACAAGGGGAAGCCTGTGGCCACAGAGAAAGCTTTCCCTGATGGCCAGAGGCAATGGGGAACTGTCAGGCTATGCCTGTCCAG
>PVJX010034007.1:0-19262 GCA_004027295.1 Dolichotis patagonum
ATTGGGGATCGAACTCATGACCTCATGCTTGCCAGGCAGGCGCTTAAGCCACTGAGCTAAATCCCCAGCCCAAAACATTTTTTTCTTTCCCATAGTGTGATGGCCTCTGGCATGTCTATTTTTACTTTTATTTCTTTTTTCTTTTTTTTTTTTTTGTGCCGGGGATCGAACTCACGACCTCACGTTTGCCAAGCAGGCACTTACACCGCTGAGCTAAACCCCCGGCCCTCTTGTCTTTTTTATATTCAAGAAGTCATTGTCAAGACTAAGGTCAAGTTTTTCCCGTTTCCTTCTAGTTGTTTGAAAGTTTCAGGTCTTACATTTAAGCTGTATTCTATTTTTAGTTTTGACCTTCTGTTTGTGTATGGTGTAAGGTAAAGGCCCAATATCCTTCCTTTATGTGTGGATATTCAGGTGTGTGTGTGTGTGTGTGTGTGTGTGTGTGTCATTGAACCCAAGAAGACCTATATTGTAAGTTGTTGTTGTTGAGACAGTGTTTTACTAAGGTGCTAAATTTCTCAGACTGCTAGCATCACAGCCTTGTTCCACCACACCCTAGGAGCTTTTAAGGGAGGCAAGTCTGTCATATATTAGCATGACGGTCTTCCCCAGATGCAAGCTTCTTGGCCCTGTACTTCCCAGCATCCAGAACTTTGAAAAATAAATTTCTGTTCCTTATAAATTAATCAACCTCAGGTATTCTGTGGTAGCAGAAGACACCAGGCAAAGATACTGAGGAAAGGGAGAATTCTCTTGAGAAACTGAATCTGTTTCCTTTTGCATTAACTTTGACAAATGTGTATAACCACTTGCTTGGCACCCTGAACTTTGAATTGTCAGATTGAGAAAAGATATCAAGAATTAGTTAGAGATGGGGCTGGGGGTTTAGCTCAGCAGCACAGGTGCCTGCCTAGCAAGCATGAGGTCATGAGTTCAATCCCCAGTATCAAAAAAAAATAATTAATTAGATATGATAGGAAATAGGAAAGTAGACTTTGTGGAGATAGGTAAGAGCACCTAGGAAAGAGATGGTGATAATCAACAAGCTATGACATGTATATGTACGAGTCCCACAAAACTAATGTATTATATACCACAAGCATGTACTAGTTTTAAAAGAAAGGATTATCATAACTTCCATTTGTAAGAAACATTTGTGATACTATCATATCGTAAGACTATATTTTTTCTTTGTGGTTTCTGACACAGAGCTCCTGAAGCCTGCAGAATTTCCTGGGTAATAGTTATGTCTGATTATTCATAGCAAAAAGAGCTCATGCTAACCAAGTAATGTAGGGTAGCCTCAGTATTGGGCTGGTCACCAGGAAAACCAAGTGATGATCTGGGTTGGTACCTGCAATTTCCCCCAAGAAGGTCTGGAAAGTAAGTTCCATGAAATCTTCCAAACAACGAGATTTGATGAATGTCTAGGTTCCTAAATAGCAAGGTGCAGAGGATGGAGAATTGCAAACTGGTGAAAGCATTCCTCCTTATATAGGACAGTCCCTCCTCATCGCCGGTGGCTTATTGCTCTGTGAGAACATGAACCCAGAGTTATTACATGTTTCAATGTTCAAGATAAGCCAGAAATCTCAGATTTTCCCATGAAATCTTCCAATTTTTGAACGCTGATCAATAAACTAATCAATGCAATTAGGAGTCAAGATATTGGCTCATTTGTTGTGGAAAGTAAGAGCAGAACTTGAGAGTGTTGTTCATGTTCTTTTTCTTGATCTCGATGCTGATTATACAGGTGCATTCTCTTTGTGAAAATTTGAGTGGAGCAAGTACGCGTAAGTATACTCTTCCTTGTACACCTTTTATTTACACAAAAGGCTTAAAAATATGTTGACAAGTAATTCAAATTTTAGGGGTATTGTGAACCATTATTTTATCCCAGACTATGTAAGACAAATAATGCTTTGATGGAGGGGATTTAGAAAAGACAAAAGTTTTGATGGAGAGGATTTAGAAAAGACAAAAATCCTGATTTTTCTACCACTATGTCAAAGATGTGAGAGGACGGAAAACACCCGTCCTCTAATCCTCCCCCAGCATTCACAGATACATTTCCAGGGCACAGCACCACGGCCTGCATACACAGAATAGCTCACATCTTCCACATCGCACTGCTTTGTCCTCACTTAGAAGATCTTGTCTGCACTTGACTTACCCCATCCTGATCTTGGTCACCCATTATCAGGGACCCCAATACCTCAATTCTTGCTTTACTGAGTCCTCCTTTTTGGATTCTCAGGTCTCATATTTCCTCTGATTAAATTGAAAGATGCAAACTCACTAAGCTGGGGGGTGGGGGTGGGGACAATTCAAGAGAATCAAAATAGCTATGATTTGAAATCAGATGAAACACAATTCAAATTCCAAACTCAAACCCATAACTGAGAAGTTGGCCAAGCTCATTAGCCAACCTGAGTGTTTGTGTGTTCATTTTGCAAACAGTGATATGAGTATCTATTTCCTGTGGGTGTTAAATGACTATGTTAAATGTCTAGCAAAGCAGTACTGCTCAGACTTCAGTGTGCAATATTGTTCCTGGGACTCTTGTGCACATACATTCTAGGTCAGTGAGGCTTGAGGTAGACTCCAAGGTTTTGCATTTTAACACTCTCTCCTGTGTGCTGATGCTGCTGGCATCTGGGCCATGCTTTGAATATTAAGGCTGTAGAATGCTTATTCACAGTAGGTAATAAACATACATACTGACCTCCTACCTCCATGCAAACCTGGGGGTGGGTCACTACAGACACTGACTTTGTTTTGTTTCGCACATGATTCCAGTAAGCTCTGGAATAACTTGTTTTCCTTTGCAGTGATGACGAGAAACTGCAAGTCTTGGCCAAGATGACTTTCACATGCAAGGCTGGCATACATCTCAACCCGTGGCAGTGGTCAACAGGGTTCCTGAATTAGGAAAAGAGAGACAAGAAGAATTAAATATGCTTCTCTCTAGGAGGCTTCTCTTTGTTTCCTTAAGAAGACTACCAAATTCACTGGTTTATTTTTTCTTTCGAATGTTTTATTCCACGAATAGCCTAACAGTATAAATGTGTTTCAAGTACATGAATAAACAAGACGATAATAAAAAGCACATGACTTTCCCAAGAATTTTTCCCTGCAGTTCTGAGTTAACAAAAAGACAGCAACTTTCACTTTGGGGAAAGAAAATGAGGACCAAGTATCAGATGCTTAACAGTCTTAAAAAGGAGAGGAAACAGAAGGGAGAGAAAGAAATATTGGCCTCTGCTACTTCATGTGCCCCAGAACTATTTTGGTGGGACTGGGGAAGAAGAGGGAAGTCTGGCACGAAAAGATGTATCTGGTTTTGCACTGACTTTGGAGACAGGCAGAAGAATATCCTTTGCTCAAGAATTTGGGATGGAGGGAAAGCTTGGCAGTCAGCACAGCCTGGTATCAGCTGACCTCATTCCTTGCTCACCTGAGTCCTCTATCTCTCATCTGTAACAGGGACATGACACTTGTGCTGCTGAATTGTTCTAAGAAAGAATAGTTTAAGTGCCACTTATCCTAAATGCTGGGACCAAGTGTTTGGGATTGGCATTTGTACACTTAATAAGATATCTTGGAGATGGGACTGAAGTCTAAGCATGAAATTCATCTTCATTTCGTATATACTTTATACACATTGTCTGAAGGTAATTTTATACGATCTATTAAGTGTGCCAGTGTCTTGACTGAGAACCATGGTAAAAGGACAGATGTAGAATTTTCTACTTGGGGTATCACATTAGCACTCAAAAAGATTCAGATTTTGGAGCACTTCAGATTTCATTTTTGCAAATAAGGATACTTGATCTACACTAAAATCACACACAGGGAAGTGCCCAGCCCAGTAGTTGGGGTAGGCACAGATGCATAATACATATGTGTTTCCCATTTTCCTTCTGCAAGGAATGGAGGTTGTTGAACACAGACTCTGAACCAACAAAGAGTACCATATTTTAATCCCATAGGTTCAGCTAAACCATCAGGACACTGCTTAGCTGGATAGATGTTCAACCCCAGGGAAGCAGACCATGGTACTTTCTCATCGGGTATATTCCAAATTACCCCTGCCAATATTTTTGCTCAACTTCCACTAGGGCAGTGATGGCGAACCTTTCAGAGGTTTCAGTACTAATAAATAGCTGACTGTCACACATGTGCCATAGGTTCACTACTGCTGCACTAGGGTCTTCATGGACAAGTAACCCCTCACTCAAACTCATATTCATCCATCCTAACAGCACCCAGCTCACAGTCACCACCCACCCCCTACACTGCACAGCTGCCAGGGTGAAATCACACAGAGCACTGGGGGTAAATTGCGACTCTTCCTCTCATAAGCTGCGGGAACTGGGACCCATTGCTAAACTCTGCTAAGTCTTCTCTCTCCATTTGTAAAATAAGGAATAACAATCCTGATTCCAGTAAATTGTGAATTGCCATTAATCCTTCTCAAAGGTCTTGCTTTAGACACAGTTGTCTCATTATTCTTGCCACTTTCTGAAGCAGTTCTGCAAATCCTCTTTCGTGAGTCTCTTTAGTTGTGCTGTCATAGCTGCCTTAATAACCTGAATTAACTAAAAATGTTTACTTTTCATGCTCATTTGGACTTTGAGAAAGAACCAGGCATCAGATCCAGTAAATGAGGTAGATGAGGACACACTGTGATGATTTTTGCGATGCTTCCTTCCCACTGGGTCACACTCAGTGGTAGCAATTTTTATTATACTTTGTAAAGACACATTGAAAATAAAACTTCCAGAATCTTAGAAAATGTCAAGACTGAAGGGTATAAGCATGTTTGAAGTATGTGTGTGGGGGTACTATTTCCTATAAATTTTTCAGATTTAAATATTTATTGTATATTTTGATCACTCCTCATAAGTTACTGTAAGACTGAAGTAAACCATAGAAAGCATTCTGACATGGAAGTTGTTATTTACAGTGACCTTTGCTCTTCTTTATAGGTGAACAATTTTAGCATCCTAAGTAAGCAACCAAGCTTTAAAATGTCCTGGGTCCATGAGGATAGGAAGGCTCCAAATGTAAAATAAAATATGTTTGTGCCATTTTTAAAAAACTGCTGGGTCTAAAGCCCATTGGACTCTGCACAGCTGCACAGTATTAGACCCTAAAGAAGATATGAATGTATCTCTAATCTATAATCACACTCAGGAAGGCTGAGGCAGGAAGATTGCAAGTTCAAGTTCTACTTGGGCAACATAGTGAGGCTCTGGCTCAGTGGTACACTGCCCATGGTTCAATCCACGAGCACTACCAAAACAACAACAACAACGACAACAACAACAGTTTATGCAGAATGCTAAGACATGGATTCTACCCTGGAAATATTTTCAGAGATCTAGGTATTAATCTTGTACATAGCAGAAAATGTTGAAAAACAACAGCTATGTCCTGTTTGGCTTCCGGGATGTTAGTATAAATAGATACCTTTTCTCTATCCTGTCGCTCTTCTCTCCAGCTGAAGTACTTTCACGTACTGCTGGCTACAAACCTTCAGTTTGTTCTGCTTCTGTAACTTGTTACTATCTCCAAAGGAAAGGAGAGAAAATACCAGGAATAAGGCAAGAGGAAGTCTTGTTGTTATGTCTTGTATCTAGATGTCCCCAAAAGCCTCATGTGGGGCCACAGATGGGGAGTTTGAAAGTGGCTGATTCAGGGTGTGCGAGTGTGGATTAAAGGTGTGATACTGGAGTTAAGGGGGTGGATAATGGAAACCTCACCCTGTGGGTGGCACCAATGCTAGGCTCACAGCCTCTATTGGAGATAAAGGAAGACAGTGAAGGCAGGGTTTGGCTGCTGCTGCTTGCTCACATTGCCTCTAATGTGCTTGCAGTAAGAGTTTTTGTAGGTTGTAGCATAAAATTCTAGGTTATTTTTCACAAAATAAACATAAACTAGTAAAATAAAATAACCAGAACTTATTATATTTCACTAGAAATAAACATCAAAGTCAAATATAATATTCTAAATAAAAAGTATGCCAAAAAAAGTCACTGTGAAATAAATTCATCAGATGTACAAGTATATCTTGTGCAAACAAGAACTGACTGGTTAAAATGATATTGTCTAAGAGATGCTCGGAATAGTCAATACATAAACAAATGCAGTGTCCAAGTGACGCTCCGGTGAACTGTGCAGTGGTTAATCAACTGATGTTACTGTACATGCACATTTGCTCACCTCACAATCCCTCTCACACTCTCTGGCTATGTGGACGGGGCTTCCCACCTTTCATTTCAGGGTATTTGAATTGCAAAACCCTTAGCTACTGCACTAACTGCTGCCGACCCAGCTCCCCATGCTTGCTCATTTCAAGTTTCCTTGCCATCTTGGCTTTGACTCCTATGCCTCACAAATCCTGATGATCTGCCTGAGCCCTTGAAATTTGCTTCAGTTTCCCCAGCACCTGCCCTTCAGCCTGCAAACATAATTCATTGCAATAGACTGTATTGTCTTTAAATTTATCTTTAAGCCAGAAAGTTCTGCCATAGTGATTCAATGAACTTACTCTTAGGCTCTTGTATTAATCTATGAAAAAATACTGTGCTAAGTGAAATGAAGTTGGGTAAAATATCGAAGAACAGAACACAGAGGTTAATGTTTTTGTTTTGTTCCCGGCTACAGAACACTATAGTTCTAACTGTCCAACTTCCTCTTCCTGGCCTATAAGTAAGAAAACATCTTAAGGTACCATTGAACCTTTTTCCCTCTACTGGAACTCATTTCTCAGGCAACCTCGCCCATCTCAACTTTTAACACCTTCTATTATGAGGTCCCACTCAGACCTTAAAACTCTGATGTCTAACCTCCCACCTCGTAAGTCAGCTGAATGACTCAGAGACACCTGCCCCCCCACCTCAGCAAGTCCCAGGCCAACTCTCCTGCTCTATCCTGTATTTCAGTGATGGCAATCTTTCTGAGCTTTCAGTGATACAAACAGCCCACTGTGGCACATGTGCCATAGGTTCACCACTACTCCTCTGTCTGCTCCTCTTTGATACCGTAGGTTCTATCACATGCTATCACCAATGTCAGCAACTCTTATGAGTTCTACCTTGAAAATACACTCAGAATCCAACCTGAAATGTTACCCTCGGGGGTTGCTAGGACTCCTGCAATAGCCTCTATTGCAATCTTAAATTTTAAATCCTTGTGCCCCAATGACCAGTTCTAGAAAAACAACTGAAGTGAAGCTAACAAGTCAAATCAGGGCAGTGACCTAGATATCTATAGTTCTTAGAGTTAAAACCAAATCCCTAAAATGGCCTAAAAATCCCTTTTTCTGGCCATATCTTCTTTAATTTTTGTCCTTCCTCACTTTTCCCTGGCCCCACTGGTCCTCTTGCTCTCTGTTTTTTTTGTACCGGGGATCAAACTCACAACCTCGTGCTTGCCAGGTAGGCACTTAGGGTGCTGAGCTAAATCCCTGGCTCCTCTTGCTCTCTGTAAACGTGTCAAGTATCCTGTTACAACCGAGGCTATCATTCTTACCTTTCCACCTGAATAGGACACTTTCTTTATCATCTCTTTTTTTGGCAAAATGGAATTTTAATGTTTTAATCAGATTTTATTGGTACATATTAGATATATATAATGATCACACTCATACAGAGAATTTGCATCTATACATGATATAACTTGGTTTTTTCCTATTCCCCTACCCTCCATTTAACCTCTCTTTCCCTCCCCATTTACAAAAGCTTTGTTTCCACATTTTCCTTCTTTTCTATCTCTCTTTTTTTACTTTTGTTTTCCTTCTCCCTCCCGCATCCCTTGTTCCCCTCCCCATCTGAACATTTTCTTCTTATTTCACAATGCCTATTATGCATTTTGGCCTTATTTACACTTTTAAGTTTCTCACACCAAGGGAAACAGAGCAGTATTTACATGTGTGTCATGTTTATTTCACTTAAGGGTATAGACCAAAGGTGCATCCATTTTCCTAGAAATGTCTCAAGTGTATCCTTCTTTATGGCAGAGGAGTACTCAATTGTATTTTTTTAAAAAAGTCTTCTTTATCACTGGTTGATGGGCATTTGGGTTGTTTGCAAGATCTGGCTATTACAAACTGTGCTGCTATAAACATAGATGTGTATACATCACTATGGTTTGATGCTTTTAATTCTTTTGGGACAATACCCTGGAGGGGAATAGATGGGTCAAATGGAACCTCTAGTCCTACTTTTTTTTAGGATCTGCACTATATGTGCAGAATTTATCTCACATTTCATTTATATCTTCTCTCCCAGCCAATGTATCTAAATTATGTTTATGTTCCTCAACCCCATAATCACTCTGTTTCCCTTATCTGTTTTACCTCTTGTGACACTTAACCACCAACAAATGCTGCCAGTTGATTCTTGCACATTATATGAATACAGACACATGCTTGTATTTATCAGTGTATCCATAACACCCCATAAAATGCCTGGACATAGTAGATGCTTAATAAATATGTGTTGAGTATGTCAGTAGTTTAATAAGTATCCTGGGTTATGGTTAGGGTTAGGGTTATTTTCTCACCTGGGCTCAGGTGCACAAAATTCAGACACAGAATTCATCTTTGTAATGGTGCTCCTATTTATACCTGAGTTATCTTCAAAGGGTTGAGTAACTCAGAAACTTATAGCTCCTTTTCTTTTTTAATCTAGGTCCATCTCAAGTTTTGTTTTACAGATCCATTGCTCTCTCAAACTTTTACATTTCTACATCCTTCATATTATCTAATATCCTCCCATATAACTTCATGTGCTCTTAGGTGGGCCTTTTCTGAGGTTACTGGATTTAGAGTGTGTAAATATGGATTTAGGGTGTGTGAAAATTTAATGAGTTCAATGATTGGTTTAACATAGTTCTGGGTGTGAGTAATGGGAAGCCCCACCCTGGGTATGGGTGGCAACATCCAATAGGCTTGTAGCCTGGGTGGGATACAAGGGAAAGGGAGGCTCACTGCTTGTTGCCTTCTTCCTGCCATGCCATGATCTATTTCTCCTCTGCCATGCTGCCCTACCTTGGAGCCACTCAACTATTGCCTGAAACATCTACAAACTGTGAGCTAAAATAAACCTTTCCTCTCTTAAACTGTGAGTATTGAGTATTTTGTCACAGCAATGAGAAAAGTAACTAAGACAATATTATACTATATTATTTTAGCTTACTTCAGTTGTAAATTATAAAAACACAACTCAAACAGAGATGAGGTTGAAGAAAGACAAGTGGATACATGGAAGAAGGCTACTGACTAATAGAACCCAAAACTCCCAGTTTAGGACCAGTCGAGGAGGAAAAGATACAAGGGTCCAAATACCAAAAGGAGCACTTAGAAGGGTCAGAAACTAACAAAAATGCAAGACTATTTTGGGTCACCTGGACATACACCCCAGGAATTTTGCAAAGCAATAACAACTCTAACACCAATAGACTGAATGTGTAGGGCCTGAGTCTGACAAAATTCTGAGGCTTCATCATGGAATCACTGGGCAAGAGTGCTGGCATTGATTAATGATGTCTGCCACAGGTGACTGATGGAAGAGTGGCACTTGGATTCCACATGGGCACAGCCCATTGATACAACCACTTTATCTGGACCTGGTGTACATCACAGTGTCTCTGAGTCACTGGTCAGCTAGCCAAATGATGGACTAGCTGAAGTTCACATATTGATCTCTGTGTCTGTGCACTGAGTGAATGGCACATCTTGGGTTACTGTTCACAACTGGGGCTTCGTCTTGTTTGCTTTTAACATATGCCCAAGGCATGATTGAACCATTCTGTGCATCTGCATCCAGTTTCCCACTCCAAACAGACTAAAGAAATGGAGTAGCGTGTACTTGTCCTGTTTGGGGTTTGGTTTCTGAGGTTGTGAGAGGAGCTAGACCCAGCTGTGGCCATCAGTCCCAGTTTACACATAAATTTATGATGGTGGGTAACAAAGTGTCCCCACTCTCTAAAACAGGCACTGTGGGTGCTGGACTGGTCAGAGTCATATAAAGTAGACAAGTCGAATTTCACATTTTCCTTTCTCTTCTTCAAAAGAAACATTGGTATGCTTAGCAAAAAGCACAAAATAATGAAAAGATGTCTGATTGAAAACATATTGGTAATACTCTTTTCACTTAAGCAGAATAGAGCTGGCTTATTTTGATTTTATCTCAGAATTAGTCTGTTTGCAATAATGCAATAAATGAAAAAGAAGGATATTATTTACCTTAAAATATTAAATGATATTTCAGAAATTTAAATATGTCTTTACACATGACTGTGAAGGTAATGGGATCATATTTCATGAACTTCTCTTCCTTGCTCCTTCCTTCACCTCCTCCCTCCCTCCCTTCTTCCTTCTTTCCCTCCCTCCCTTCCTTTTTCTGTTCCTCCCATTTCTTTCTATCCACTTGTGTTTAATACTCAAGAATTGACAGTGAAGTTTACAAAATACAAAATGAAAAGTCAAGATGAAAATAAGTCATAAACATTCCTTATTTTAGAGTTTATCTTCATCCTTTGCGTTTGGATTGGTTTGTTTGCCATCTGGGAATACTAAGAATAAAATTTGCTCAGAGAATGAACTCTACATACTCAAATTTGCATGTGGCAGGTTTGCATCTTAATATGGCCACATGTCGAGCTCAGTCTGCTAGAGGATATGGTAACACCCCAGATTAGCCTCTCAAGAAGGGAGCCTGCATCCAGTACCCACCTGGAAGCTGCTCCGTTGAGCCACTGATTTTTCACTGGATTGGCTGTGGAAAGGGTTAATCAATCACTGAGCCAGTTCAAGCACAAAGCCTTCCTCCCACATGCTTAACCTCATACAGCCTGACTCCTAGCTCCCAGAGGCAGTGATCAGGGCCCAACATCAAAGCCAGAAGTGCAAAACAAATGTACAAAAGCCCAAATGGAGATGGCTGAATTGAGAAGCCCTATGAAATTTCACCTTTCAGTATAGCTCACAAAATGGGGCAGAGGTGACAATGATCACATCCAAATGAGGAATTAGGCATGCAAGCCTAAGGAAGCCTAAGGAAAGGACTCCCATCTTGATCTCCAGTCCCACCTTAAAGCTCTTTCCTTAGTAACCTCCCTTGTACACGTCAAAGACAATTGGTCTGAGCCCTGTTCGTGCTGCAAGGACACCAGGAAGAGACATGCCCTTGCACTTCGTCATGGACTTCATTGCAAATGCACGGACAGTGAAACTTGCTGCACCTTCCTCAGCATCACTGTGAACTGGACCCAGATGGTAAAACACTGGCCACTGCACAGGCCTTGTGTCTTTGTGCTGCGAGAGTTGTGTATTTCAGGGCCAGGCTCTTGGTCCCTTACTTAGAACACTGTCACTTGGGCTGGGGAATTAGCTCAGTGCACGAGGCAAGCACGAGGTTGTGAGTTCGATCCCTGGTACCAAAAAAAAAAGAACACTGTCACCGTATCGTGCAGTGTCTTCAAAGTCAGATAGGCTTGGACGGACATGGTGGCACTGCTGCACACCACTTTTGTGGTTCAAAACCTGCAGGGCTCACCTTGCAGGGCTCACCTTGCAGGGCTCACCTTGCCAAGCCGCCACTGTAATATCTGTGAAGTGGGGATAAAAAGCATTTGATGAGGAACTGGAGTTGTTGAGAGGATTACGTGAAAGGATGCTTCCAAAGGCTTAGCTTGGTGCCTGCCTGATCGTAAGCACTCAAAAGATGTGTTTTGCTGCTGCTGCTGCAGATTTGGCTTCATTGAGCACTCTGAAAGGGCTTTCTGTGCTGGGCATCGTCTTGGGCACCATGAGTAGGCTGAACAAGACAAACAAGATCTTTGCTCCCTCAGAGTTTGCCACCTCATTGGAGAAAACAGGAACTAAATGGATACATGAATAAATGAACAAATAAAGAAGGCTGTGTACAATAAAGACATGAACAAAGGTTAATGTCACATGGAAAAGACCAGAGTTGGGAAAGTTAGACAAAGAGCTCTGAAAATTTGCTTGAAAAGACCTGAGGATGGAAATGGATCTGAATGACAGGCAACACCAGGCGTGTGACCATTTGAGGGCAGACCCTCAGGTAAAGGGAACAAGGGCAGAGGCTATGAGTTGGGACTCCTCGGCTTTCTATGGACAGAAAGAGGACGGATGGTAATGGAGCCTTGGGGGAAGTTCCATATTTTTATCAAAAATGAGATATTATAGTACCCATTGATCATTTTCTGTTATTCGGTTCAGAAAGCCCTGTAATTCTTTCATTCTATGCATGGCTTTATATTATTGTGATATGTTTGATATTATTGTATTTGAAACTATGCTCAACTATAGCAGAGTAAGAGATATGGTGTTAGCTACTGTTGATGTCCAGTTGACTTAATGTAAAGTACTGTGTTGCCTATGTTGTCCTGTTCTGATCTGCTCTGTACTGCCCCCTTTTGTGTTATTCCCTTTCAAATTAAAAAAAAAAAAAGAAAGAAAGAAAGGCTAGTGAAGAGATGGCCTTGTTATCTCTCTACAAGGCCCAAACTTTCATATGACACAAGGAGTATTTCTACATTTTACTCTACTTGTTTTACTCTCGAATTTTCCCAAACATTGCTTGAAATAGGGATGAAGTGATTTAGTTTCCCATGTCCTAAAAGCCCCCTCTATCATTTATACAGCCCCTCACTGTTTCCAAGAGAAACAAAGACTCTACAGGTCAGGAAGCTTGGAAATCTCTGGAGGGATGTCCCCACACACACCAAGGCAGGCAGAGGGGATACATATTTTCTTTTTCCATCCTCAGAGTTGAAATAGGCATTGTAAGAATCCACAATGACTAACATCTCTGTTACATTCCCCCTCTGTTTTTAATGGTTTGGGCCAAGGGTTAAACAGTGTTTGTTGTCTGTGTTACCTGTCCTGTGAGATAGTGTTGTGATAGAGAGAACATGGCATGTACAATCATGTTCTATGATTTTCTTCTCACTTCTACAACGTAATCACTGTGTGACCTAGGTAATGTGTTTTGCCTCTATGAACAAGACTGCTATGTCTTTATCTGTAAATAGGGAAAACACTACTTATGCAATATTAGTATTATACCAGAGCAAATGACATAGTCCTTAAAGTACATAGGGACAGTTTGTGGGCAGCTACTTCTGCAGTAGCAATGGTAATATGTGTTCACTAGTTCGGATGGCAGCAAATTGCTTCTCATTGGTCAAATCCAGACTGACACCTATTTTTGTAAATAAAGTTTTATTGGAACACAGCTACACCCATTTGATTCCATATTATGTGTAGCTGCTTTCACACTACATAAGCAGAGTTGAGTAGCTGCAATGCAGACCATATGGCTCACAAAACCTAAAATTTTTCTATCTGGTCCTCACAGGAAGTTTGCCAACCCCTGTTTTTGAATCCAAACATCATTGCTCTTTCCAATTCTTTAAGATGTCTGAAATTTCACTCCATGTCATAAAATTCTTTTGTGTCCTCTGCTATGACTTCGTGTAGCACAGTTACTACATACTGATGAAACTGCATTAAATGAATTGAATTGAATCTAAAAATATTTAATAAAAATTAGATTGGCTGTTGCTGTTGTTCGGCCTTTACTGTCCCCCAAAGAGCCCTTCTGTTAGCTGCACTTGTGATCTTGGCCAAGCAAAGCATTTTTGGTTCTCATTTCTATGCATGACTAACCAGTGCTATAGGTTGGTGGCCACCTAAATAATCCTTGGCCTTTGCAGGATTCACTGGTTAGGGATCTAATAGGCCTTTCCAGCCAGCTGATGCCTGAGTATCTTACTCTAACTCTCCTGCCTCTAGGATGTCTACATTGGAACAAGAAACCGAGACTTTCTAAATGCTCCTGAGAAAGAACTGCAAATAAAGTGTCACACAGTAGGGGTCATGAGATGGGACCTGGGCCAAGCAGACTGGAGCAGGTAGGATGTGCTTGGTATCATCCCATGTCTACTTTCTGACTTCATTTCCTCCCATTTCAGCCCTTGCCCACTCCAGCCCCGGAACCGAGTCTACTCCCTGCTCTTCAGTCTCCCTTGAGCCCAGCACTAGCTGTTCCACTGTCCCCTGAGACAGTGACAACTTCTTGCTCAGGTCTTGCTCTAGGTCTGCTCTGTGACCTAGAGGACAGCACTCAACCTTTCAGAATAGTCTTTCTTTTGTTCCACCAAGAAAATAGAAATGAGAATCTTCATTTCATGAATTTCAAAGGTGATTAAATGGTGTTTATAAGGTCTTACACAGTTTGCTACCCAGAGAAAGAGCTAACGGGAATAACAGAATGATGGAGACGTTGCCATGAACACTAAGAAAAGGTTGGCCTTGATAATTTTGTTTCCATGGTCTCCTCCCTTTCTTCCTGAACAAAAACATCCTACTAGAGCTGTCCACTGGGCATCAGTTCTTTAAGACTAATTAAGGAAGTAGTTTTCCTGGACATTTTAATTTCTTTGAAATTAAGATACAATTTAATTCAAAACTTCCAGTTTTTATGCTGACAAGAATAAATGACTTAGATATAAAGATGCATTTATTTAGCCATCCAAGAAACAGTTTTACATTTCTGGAATATATCTTATACGTGCTTCAACCTTTATGCAGGGCAGATACACATAGATCAGCAGGGTGGGGTAACCACCATTGCTCAGCTCATCCTCTAGTGGGGGTCAGAGGTGGGTTATCAGCATGATAAATGTTCTGATGAGGAAACACAGAGTCACAGAGGGAGACAGATCTTTATGATAATTACTAAGGTCATCGATCGCTGTCTCTCCAATACTCTGTACCACGCAAGCATCTCTGTGTATTAATAGCTTATTAATAGTTTACTTAACATTTGTTTCCACCATCTTTGTCAGGCAGTTTCTATCAATATCCACATTTTTGCAGAAAGACAATGAAATTTAAAGCAGTAAAATTGCCTAAGATCATGGTTAGTAAGAAATACAGGCAGAATTAGACACACATGGTGAGCTTTTATTATTGGTACCAGGAATCAAACTCATGACCTTGCACTTTCCAGGCAGGCACTTATGCTACTGAGCCACATCCCTGGCATACACCCTGAGCTTTTTAAATATCAGTTTATCAGCAGGAGATGCTCTTGATAATAGCTAATGTTTCTTGAGCACTTACTGTATGCTACACCCTATACTGACTCGTTCATGACGCTGATGACACTCTCCCTTCTCTATGTTAACATTAGTAATGCTATGAAAAGAGGTGCGTTATCTCTTTAGAAGGAACTCTTAATTCTCACCTGCCTTGCTCAGTATCAGTACCCATTCAAGTGCAGTAAATGACCTAGTTAATTTTAGTAAGATGACAGCGCTCTGCTATGATTTATGAAATAGCTCATGATTTAATTTGGAGGCAAGAAGTTGGAAAACTATCACCACATTTCTACTCCTTCAAACTACTCAGATACCTATATTTTATTAGCTAAAAGTCATGCCAAGTTTTTCAATAACTGCTCAATTCAATAAAGCATATAGCACAAATTGTAGAAAATACTCTCTATTCCCCCCACAGACTTAGCAAAAGAAGACTGTGAGACATGAGGGGAGAGAAGGGAGCCATTCCCTTGTGCTCCTTTACAAAGCTGCAAAACTCAGCCAAAGAGCCCAAAGTCTTAGTTTTACCTCATCTGGACTCTGTATTGCAAAGGACTTGGTCCTTTTTCAGGCAGTAAAATATTTGCTAACTTCTCCTAATGAGTGGTATTTGCAGACTATAATTTCTGTGCAGCTATATTGCCAGGGCAGGTTTGGACAGAAATACACAAACAATAAAGTGGGACAGGGCATGCGGAGTTGGGTTGTAAAACTTGTGTCCCCAGTGTGTTGTGAGGCAAGACGCCAACTGCCTTGTGCCCTCAGCCACCTGTATACCATTCTAGCCAATCATCTGTGACTCACTAGAGGCTGATTAGATTGTTTCTGTCCTGAGGCCATTTTATTATAATGTTTGGTTGTGAATTTCATTAAGTTTTACAGTCCTCCACACATGTGTTTATAACAAGATCTGTCTCCCCTTGTGGGATGACATTTGCTTTTATAAAACAAAATGAAATCAAAATCTCAGCTTACCAAAAAAGCCCTTAAGTGTATGAAAAACAATAGGCAGAAAATAAATTGCTGGCATAAACCACTGTGAAATGTAAATCAAGGTCCACTAAGGGCTCAGAGGACTGTTTTTGGCAATACTCAAAGTCTAACGATACATGGATGGAGACAGTATGGAGATATGCTCATCAACCATTGAATGTCTGGATATTTAATCCTCCCCCATGTTGAGATGCACCTGGGGAACATGGTGGAACATTTTACCTAGGGAACAGCAAGGAGATATTTTTGTCTTTGTTACAAAAAATGGTGGATCCAAGTTGGAATCTATGTAGAATGTTAAAGGAGAGTCAGGGGCCACTACGCCTGAATTCCCTGCTGGCACAGAATGACGTAGATTCAAGGAGGTAAATGAACACATCAAATACTATGTTCCCTTTCTGTCTTGTGGTATAAAACTGTTAGGCTTCACACCTTTTAGGAGCAATATAGAATTATGACATTTTATGACTAGGTAAATCATGCTGTCTAGGAGTTGGCAAAGTAAAGACATTGTTAGGATTTTCTGCTTTGTGGGCCACTTGGTGGCCGGAAAGAGCTACTTAGCTCTGTAGCTGGAGCTCACAAGTAGACAAAAGCAACGTATAAACAGATGAGCATGGCTGGGTTCCAATAACACTTTTCTATACCCCTGAAATTTGAATTTCATATAATTCACGTATCACAGAATATATTCTATTGCTTTTTACAATCATGCAAAGATGTAAAAACCATCCTCTGTTCACAGATAGCACAAAAAGAGGCTCACAGACCATAGTTTGTGGATCCACAATTTACACCAAAAACCAAAACCCCGGAGGTTGGGCAGCTATTTTGATGAGAAGAAGAGATATTATGGTAGCCATTGTTTATTTTTGTATTTTCTGGTTTTGAAAGCCTATAATGCTTTCATTCTTTTGATTGCTTTTATATTATTTTGTCTTGTTTGAATTCATTGTGTGGGAAGATTTTGAAAACAAGAGACATTATGGACAACTATTTAAAAACAAGAGACAACTATTTTGAAAACAAGAGATATGATAGCCATGGTTGATTTCCTGTTGTCTTGGTTTGAAATCCTGGTTGCTTGCATTGTTTTGTTCTGATCTTCTTTGTTCTGTTTTGTTTTGTTTTATTCTCTTTAAAATTAAAAAAAAAGAACCAAGGTAATAGAAATAGTTGCTATATGTAATCTGGTCACCTCCCCATATCCACCTCAGTAGGCTACTTCTCAAGTTGGTTGGAACAGAAACATTCAAGAACCTAACAACTGATGGCAATTTTCTAACTGACATTTAGATCTGTAATAATATACTCAACTAAATATTATAACTTTATGGAAATTAATAAGTTTATTTGTGCTTTAAAAAGGGTAGTTAAAATGTATATTAGCTTGGGTTCACTAGTAGAACAGAATTAATATAAAATGTATATATAATTATACAAGGGACTCACTAGGTAGGCTTATGGGATCAGAAGGAGAGACTTCCCAGTGCCTCTCTGCATGCTGCACAGCCAAAAGACACAACAGCAGTCAAAGGCTAAAGGCGTAGAAGCTCACCTCAGAGTCACCAGTGGGTGTCTGAGTCAGAAAGTTAAAGAATCTTCTTTGGAAGGCAGAGGAGTCTGCCCTGGAAGCCTGAAGAGATGTGATCAACTGGTGAAGACCAGAGTGCCTCCAAAAAAAAAAGAGAAAACTTCCTTCTTTCCTTTCTTTTATTCCATCCAGGCTACCCCATTGGTTGGTGCCACCTGCATGCAGGATGGGTCATTCCTCTTCAGTTTGTGGTCTACATGTCTATTATCAACAGACGCACAAACACTTGATTAATCAACTAGGAAGTTCTTACTCAAGTTGGATAAATAAATTATAATAATGGTTGCAACAGACCTGCTGCCATGTAATCCAGAAATTCACTACTGGGTATACATCAAAAGGAAAAGAAATTACCTTAGCTAAGAAATGGGAGTAATCTAACTGTTCATCAACAGATGAACAGATGAGTGACCAAAGAAAATGTAGTTTATATATATATATATATAATTGAATACTACTCGGCTATGAAAACACAGGACATCCTATCACAGGAAGCAACATGGATGAAACTGGAGTATACTGTGCTAAGTAAAATAAGTAAGGGACATAAAGAGATGCAGCAAGTGCTCTCACTTACATATTGACTCTAGAAACGTTCAACTCATAGAAGCAGGGAGAAGAGTAGGGGGTATCGGGCTGTGAGGGGACCAATGGTGTGGAGAGATGTTGGTCAAAATTTTATCTACAAGATAGGAATACATTCAGATCTCTTGAAAGGTATCATAAGGGGCTGGGGATTTAGCTCAGTGGCTTAAGCGCCTGCCTGGCAAACCTGAGGTTGTGAGTTCGATCCCCAGTTCCAAAAAAAAGAAAGGTATCATGACTATCACCAGGACCAATGTATGGTAGGCTTAAATATTGCTAAGAGAATGGAATTTAAATATTCTCCCCCCCCCAAAATAAAGTTAATTATATGAAGTAGGGGACATTTTAATTAGTTTGATTTATCTATTCATATTCCTATGTATGTATGTATGCATTTATTTATTTATTTATTTATTTATTTATTTATTTAAAAACACTCAAGCACTCTGGAATGCTATAGCAGAAAGATTGCAAGTTCAAGATCAACCAGGATGACTTTTCAACTTAGCAAGACCCTGTCCCAAAACAAAACAAAACAAAACAAAACAAAAACATTAAAAGGAAGTTTATAAAGAGTTAGGAATGTAGCTCAGAATGAAGGCTCTGAGTTCAGTCCTTAATACCACCAAAAAAAGTACACCATAGATATATGAAATTTATTAATCAAGCAATAATTAGGTTGGTTGCTAACCTTGATTTGATGTTTGGCAGATAGGATTTCTCTGTGCCAATATGGTCCAAAGCCTGACTTTACACATCAAAAAAATACATAAGAAAAGATATAATCTCTCCTTGAAATCAAATTTTGACCGATTCCATTATTTTTCACTCATCACCCATTGTCCAGGGAGAACTATTTTCCCTGCCCTCACTCACTTTGACCTAGGTTTGACCACATGGCTGCATTTGGCAAGTTAAGGCAAAAAGGCAAACAAGGGTGAGATGA
>PVJX010034008.1:0-19254 GCA_004027295.1 Dolichotis patagonum
CTATTTATTTCTTTCTCTTGTCTAATTGTTCCAGTGAAAATTTCTAGGACTGTGTTGAACAAGAGTGCAAACAGTGGACGTCCTTGTCTTGTTCCTGATTTTAGAGAAAAAGCTTTCAGTTTTTGTCCATTTAGTATGATTCTGACTGTTGGTTTGTCATAGATGGCATTCATCATATTGAGACAAAGACCATCTATTCTAATTTTCTGTAGAGTTTTTACCATGAATGGGTGCTAGACTTTGTCATGAGCTGTTTCTACATCTATTGAGATGATCATATGATTTCAGTCCTTGGTTTTGGTAATATGGTGTATTACATTTATGGATTCATGTATATTGAAGCTTCCCTGCATCCTTGGGATGAATCCCACTTGATCATGGTGGGTACAGTCTTCTGGATTATTTGTTGCAGTGTGTTTCCCACTATCTTGTTGTGGATGTATCTATGCTTGTTAAAGAGATTCGCTTGTGCTTCTCATTCATAGTTGAACCCTTCTCTGGTTTTGTTTGAAGGAATGCATGAGGAAGTACTGCCTCCCTTTCAATTTCACTAAGGAGTATGAGAAGCTGTAGTATCAGCTCTTCTCTAAACGTCTTGTAGAATTCTGGAGTGATTGTATCAAGGGGTTTTTCTTTGTTTCTAGGTTTATAATTACATCTTTGATTTCATTTATTTATATTGGGTTACTTAGCATTGTGATATCTTCTTGACTCAGCTTCGGCAATTCATATGTATCTCTGAAGCTGTCCACTTCTGTGATTTCCATCTTATTAGAATACAAGTTATTGAAGTAAGTATAGATGCTTTTCTGGATTTATGTAGGCTCTGTTGTGATTTGTCCATTTTATTCCTAATTCCATGGATTTGAGTCTTTTCTTTCCTTTTTTGTTAAGGTTGGCTAAGAGTTTGTCAACTGTATTCAGCCTTTCAACAAACCAAGTCTTTGATTCATTGAATTAGTTTTTAGTTACCAGAGGGTTAACTTCTTCTCTGATCTTTATAATTTACTTTATGGTGGAGTAGGGGATAATCTCAGTGGGCCTGTCTGAGACCACAATCGTTGGGCTTGCCACATTTGAACAATTTCCATGAGTCTGAAACCAGATGGGTGCTGCTAGAGAAATTAGGCAGCAGTTCTGTATTCCAAGCTCAGCCGGTTTGTCTTCAAAATGGCTCCCAGCTAATCACTCACTCCCTGTGGGAGGATGAAGTCCTTTACACTCACAGCCAGCAGTGTATTCCTCCATGTCCACTACTCCTCTCCACTGACATGTCTCTCTACGGAGCATTCTTGGGTTGCCAGCAATTGCCATTACCATGGTTTGAATGGCTCCTTTCATGCAGTTAGTCCCATCGAAGGGCAAAGACACTGTTAGCTACCACATTCTTCCTCGAAGTTTTTCTTTTCAATCTCTCTGTAGGCTTTGATTCACACTTCAGGTCTTTCCTGCATTCAGGGAACCCAAGTATGTCCTTTTTGTCTTCCTTATGGTGCTATATCCATTGTTTGGAGAGTGAATCTCTCCAGAGAGGCTATTTCTCTGTTGCTTACCACTCACCATTGTCCCAGAAGTCTTCTCTCCATGGAATTTGAAAGATAGTTGTGCAGGGTACATCAATCTGAGTTGAAAGTTGTTTTCTTTAAGGACTTGAAATTCTTCACTCTGAGCACTTCTTGCCTTAGCATTTGTGTTGAGAAGTCTGCAATGATTCTGATGACTTTTCCCTTGTAGGTGATCTGTTTCTTTTCTCTAATAGCTTTGAATATGCTGTCTTTGTGTGATCCCCAATGAATTTTAGGGATACTGATTATTCTGTGTCTGGGTGTAGATTTATTTTGGTTATGGAAAGTTATTGTGGTATATGCCTCACTTATCTGAATGCCAGATTCTTTTGCCATGCTTAGGAAATTTTCTGCTATTACTTCTACAAATTTCTTAATGTATTTGTGCTGGCTCCTCCTTTTTCATTGACAACCATTACACTTATATTGTTTTTCTTTGAATCATTTTGTAGCTATTGGATTGTTACTTCCTAATATGTCTTTATTTACAAGAAGTCTTTCCTTTCATTGTCTGTAACCACAATCCTGTCTTGAATGTGTGTCTTTACATTGATTTCAATGGTTTTGCCACCTACCAATGAATTTTTGAATTCATGTATATCTGCTTGAATCTTTTTCAGCCATTCTATGTTTCCTACATTGATTGCTTGTGACTTCCATCCTCTTCCTATCATCTTTTATTTTCTTATCTCTCTCTGCTCTACATGTGCTGAGCATTTCATTTATAAATGTTGACATTTCTTTTTTAACCTGAGGGATAATTTCTGAACTGATTTACTCTTTGGCCTTGTGGATTTGTTTAGTTACTTCTGTTGCTATCATTTCAGAAATTACAGATAGGTCTCTCAGTTTCTTGTGTGTCAGTGATTCCTGGACTTGATTTGTGATGGCTGGAGGTTTGAGATTGCATTATGCTGCTCCATTTTTTTTCATTCTTGGTGTTCCATTAATGGAAGAGAGTTGAAGGAAATATTGGCCACATTAGGCACAGTTCACTTGGGTTCACAGGAAAGATAGAGAGGAGATGGAAACAGTGACTGGCACCAGAATCCCCAAACTGGTTTTTCATAATGGCAGGGAAGTGAAGGCTATATTAATAATTTCTGAGATGATCTTTGATCTACTTTATCAGGGTACTGTATAGTTCAATGTATAGATATTTTACTTCATTTGTTAAATTAATTCTTAAGTATGCCATTTTGGGGGATGCTATTGTAAAGGGTGTGTTTTCCCTAATTTCTCTCTCAGTGAGATTCTTCATTGTGTTCAGAAATTCTATCGATAATTTTCTGTTTACCTTCTGTACAGCTGTGATTCTTAGTTAGGTTATTAATTGTACAAGTGTCTTAGGAGAGTATTGGGTTTTTTTTATAGAATATAATGTCATCTCTGAAAAAAAATATAGTTTAAATTCTTTCTTTCCTATGCCTATTCTGTTTATATTATCTCTTGTCTAATTGCTTTGTTTAATGTTTCCAGATGTATATTGAGTAAGAGTGGTGATATTGAACATCTTTGTCTTGTTATCAATTTTAGAACAAAAGCTTTCATTATTTGTCCATGTATCATTATGTTGGCTGATAGTTTGTCAATAGATGGCTTTTATCTGATTAGGGTATAGATCTATTCTGATTTTGATTGACTAAGTCCATCTGTTCACAGGTTTGGTTTAGTTCTGATATACCTTTCTTATTTTTTTGTCATGTTAATGTGTCTCTTTGTGACAATGGGGCATTAAGTTCCTCCACTGCAATTTTGGTACTGCTGATTTGATAATTCATGTCTACTAATATTTGCCTAATATAGTTGAGTGTTCCTATATTTGTGGCACACATACCTATGATTGTTATTTCTTTATCTTGATTTTTTTGCCAAACAAGTGTATATTAATCTTCATTTCTTTTGATCATTATTTTTAAATTCAAACTTATTGCAAGCAGAAAAGGTACACTTGCTTTTTTGTAGGTTCCTGTTGCACATAAAATTGTTTTCCATTCTTTGACATTTATTCTATGAGTTTTCTTTTGATATAAATGTGTATTTAGTATGCAGCATATTGTTAGTACTTTTTTCTTTACTGTTTAAAACATTTATTTCATGGGTTTTTTTGTTTGATTCTTTGTTTGTTGTTTTGTTTTTTTCTTTTACCTTTTTTTGTACTGGGAATTAAACTCAGGGTGTCATCCTTTCAAGGCAGTTTCTGTGCCTTTGAGCTATATCCCCAGACAAATATCTTGTTTCAGGACCCTTTTAACAGTGTGTTGTATTTTTGTTGGTTAGTTGTGGTCATATACAATGATGGTTATGACTAGCAAATATTGGCTTATCTTTCTCATATTATCTTCCTGCCATTGGTTCCCTACTTAAGCCCATTTTTAATTGTTTGGCCCCTTTGTGATTTCTTTCTGTTGTTCTTGAAATTGTGTCCATTTTTATGTTTGTCTAGAATGTCTTTCATTGCCCTTTGTAGCATTAGCTAGATTTTCATGATTTTCTCCAGTTGTTTGTCACAGAAGTGTCTTATTTCTCCACTAATCTTGAATATAGTTTTGCTGGTTATATCAATCTGGTTGAAAGTTGTTTTATTTCAGAAACACCTCATTCTAAGGTCTTTTTGACTTGATGGTTTGTGTTAGGAAGTCTGCTGTGATTGTGATGAACTTTGCTTAATTGGTGATGTGTTTCTTTTCTTTAACATTTAATATTTTAATATTCTGTTCTTATGCTGCATTTTTGTGATATATATTATTATATATGTGAATGTAGATTTATTTTGATTATGAGTCGTTAGGGTTCTGGATAACTTACTTATCTGATGTCAGAATCTTTCCCTATGCTTGAGAAACATTTGGCTCTTACTTCTGCAAAAGCATCATTTTGGTTGACTTCTAGTTTTTGATTGACACTGATTACTCTTCTATTATTTTTCTTTAGTTCATCTTTTTTACCTCGGTAAATTGTTCTTTTCTGTTCATTTGTTATTTTCAAGGGATCTTTTGTTTGATCATCAGTATCCTTGATCCTGTCTCAAGGCCTGAATATGTTTCTTCATTCTAATTCAAGCAATGTTGCTAGATCTCAATGGAATTTTTAATTTCCCAGATACATGTTTGCACCTGTTTCCCACATTCTATTTCTTTCTTACATTTTGTCATACATAGTTTCTCTCTTGTTCCTGTCAGTATCATTTTTTAACTATTTCAACTCTAGATTTTTTAGCAATTCTTTTATATATGTTCACATTTCCTTTTAGTCTGAGATATATTTTTTTATATTATTTCCTGATTACCCTGATGGATTTGATTTTTTACTCTGGCTGATATCATCTTAAGAAATGTAGGAGTGGTTTTAATTTGCATTTCTCTAATGACTAATGTTGAAGACCATTTTTTCATGTATTTATTTGCCATTTGTATTTGTTCAACTGAGAACTGTGTATTCATTTCAGATACCCATTTTTGGATTGGGTCTTTGAATTTCAAGGGTCTGATTTTTTAAATTCTTTATAAGTTCTAGACAGAAGTCCTTTGTCTGAGGGACAATCCATTAAGATTTTTTCCCAATTTGTGGGTTTTCTTTTCACTCTGCTGGAAATCTCTTTCAATGTGCAGAAACTCTTTAATAAGATGTGGTCCCATCTTTACTAAGATGTGGTGTTTAATAAGCTGTGGTGTTATTGATTCTGGGAAGTATTTCCTGTGCCATTTGATTCTTGTTCATGAATGCTCTACTTACCCTTATATCTTGGAGATTTTTTATCTACTTTGTCTTCCAACAGATTAAGTTTTTCTGTTTTAATATTTAGAACTTTGATCCATTTAGATTTAGTTTAGTACATGGTGATAGGCATGGGTCTAGTTTTAGTCTTCTGCATATGAATAGTCAATTTTTGGAGCACCATTTGTTAATGAGACTGTCGTTCTTCCAGTGAGCATGTTTGGCCCCTTTATCAAAGATAAGGTGGTTGAGTATCTTATCCCAGAAAGAATGGCCAGGATAAAAAAACTACCAAGAACAAATGCTGGAGAGGCTGTGGGGAAAAAGCAAGTCTTCTGCACTGTTGGTGGGAGTGTAGACTGGTGCAACCACAGTGGGGGTCAGTCTGGAGATTTCTCAAAAAGCTGGGTTTGGAAGTCCCATTTGACCCAGCTATTCCTCTTCTAGCCATCTTCTCAGAAGAACTGAAAACATTATAGTGCTGTGATATATGTGCACCCATGTTTACAGCAGCTCAATGTGTAATAGCCAGATCTTGGAAACAACCTAAGTACCCATCAACTGAGGAATGGATTAAAAAGTGGTGGTGTTTTTATATCATGGAGTACTACTCAGCTATAAAGAATGATCACATTGAGATATTTATAAATAAATGGATACAACTTGAGACCATACTCATAAGTGTAATAAACCAAGCTCACATGTGTAAATACCATATATAGTCTCCCTAGTATGAGAGTTGGTAAGTGTATGTAAGATTTTATCGTAATTGTGATTCCCCATTTCATTGCTTTGAAGACTTTTAATGTTTTCATTCATCAGTTGGAATGGTTTTATTCTGTTTTGTCTGACTTTATTACACATGATGGTATGAACAGCTGTTTTGAAGAAAACAAAACATTATGACAGCCATTGGTGATTTAATATCATCTTGCTTAGAAGTCCTACCATGCTTCTATTCTTATATTACCATTGATTCTATCATGTTGTGTCTTATTGGAATTTTAATATGCATGATAGTATAAAAATGTTTTTATTGAAAATGAGATATTATAGTAGCCATTGATCATTCTCTGTTATTCAGTTTAGAATGCCCTGTAATCTTTTCATTCTTTTAAATGTTTTTGTACTATTTTGTTATGTTTGATATTGTATTTGAAACTATGCTCAACTATAGCAGAGAAAGAGATATTTTGATAGCTACTGTTAATGTCCAGTTGTCTTATTGTAAAGTGCCATGTTGCTTATGTTGTTATGTTCTGATCTGCTTTGTTCTGCCCTCTTTTGTTTTATTCTCTTTAAAACAAAAAAAAATTAAAAAAGAAATGTAGGAGTAATAAAACCCAAAATGTGTAATTGCACTGTAAAAAAGAGAGCAAAAGAAAGTTCTCTAAAGGTTATAACTGCATGTATGTTTAAGTGTGTAAGATGGGGGACCATATTACTGTTTTTGTTAGATCATGGAGCAGAACTGTTAACAGTCTCACTGTTTGAATGCTTACTTTGTATGTTTTAATTTTGTAACTTTAACAACTATTTCCAAGATGACAGTATGTAACTCATCAAGTAGTGATTTCTTAGTGTGTTTTTGTTCTTTTCTTTTTTTCCCTTGGAATTCTGTATTGTTGCTACCCATTTTTCTGTTTTGTTTTTATCTTTAAATTACATTTAAAAAAGAAATTTCAGATGTATGTGTTTGTATTTATTGAATGTGATGTCCTCTGGAATTGTTCTGACTTACCTGGAGGTCTGAGATTGCATTTTGCTTTTTTTATCCAGTGATTTTGTATTCAAAAATTTTTCTATTTTGTTTTCTTTCATATTTAAGAGAAAAATATAGAAAAGAACATCAGAAAGCAAAAGAGACAAACAACAACAAACTGAAAACAATACAAGTACAGGTTTTCAAAACAAGATATTAGGAAATGAACAATGGTTGCAACATCACATATTGTTATCTTCAAACGGGTACCTTAGATTAGCAGATAGAAACATGCAAAATTGATATAATCATGTGAGCATTAACTGTGTTTTTGGATTGATTTGTTTCTTTACTCTGGTTTATATCATCTTAGAAATTTCAGATGTGTGTCTTCATATTTACAAAATGTGATCATCCCTAGATTTTCAGAGTTGTCTGGAGATCTGAGATTGCATTTTGATTTTTATACTGTGATTTTGTATTAAGAGTATTTTTTATTTTGTTTTGTTTGTTATTTATGACAAAAGTAAAGAAAGGAAAATCAAAACCAAAAGATGTAAACAACTAATACAAAACGTTGAGAATAGGTTTTCAAAACAATACTATATGAATTTAACAATGGTTGCAATACTACAAATTGTTATCTTCACAGAGGTTGCTTAGATTACCAGATATAGATATGCCAAATTGGTATAATTATGAGTATTGACTGTTGTTTTCCAAGAATGAAAACAAGCAGTTAAATAGTCATTTTAGCTATTTTACATATATAATATATATAATATATATAATGTGTGTATGTATACATACATAATGTCTTTATATATAAATATATATATACACATTATATATAAATTATATATATATATATATATATATATATATATATATATATATATATAAATTTCTGTCTTCCTTTTCGTTTCTTTGTTGCTTTCACCTATCCAAATTACTTTTCCTCTTTGAGCAATTTCTTGCCCTTACAAAATCTTTATTGGAGATTTTGGACCATATTTGTTCTTTCAGTATCTTACACTAGAGAGACAATATGTTATTTACACATGTGAGTTTGATTCACTTCACTTATGAATGTGGTCTCAAGTCACATCCATTTCCTTATAAAATCCTTGATGCAATCTTTCTTTATATCTGGGCATACTTCAGTTTATAAAAATATAGCATCTTTTTATCCATTCCTCAATTGATGGGCACTTGGGTTATTTGCAAGACTCGGCTGTTACAAATTGTGTTGCTATAAACATGGGTGTACATATATTTCTGTGACATGACTGTTTCAATTATTCTGGGAAAATGCCCCAAAGCAGGATATCTTGATCAAATGGAATCTAAATGCTAGCTTTTTGAGGAATCTCCACACTGATCTCCACAGCAGTTGCACCAGCATACACTTCCATGAACAGTAGAGAAACTTCCAATTTCCCCATAACCCATCCAGTATTGGTTGTTGGTTGACTTTTTTCAACTTGAACATTCTCTCTGGAGATGGAATCTCAGTGTGGTTTTAATTTGCATTTCTCAAATGGCCAATGATCCTGAACACTTTTTCCTACATTTATTTGTCACTCGCATTTCTTTAGCTGAACAGTATGTACTCATCTCAGATGCCCGTTTGCTGATTAGGTCCTTGAATTTTGATAGGCTGGTTGTTTTTAATCCAGTATATGTTCTAGATACAAGTCCTTTGTCAGAAGGAAACTTAGCTAAGATATTTTCTGAATATAGAGTTTTCTTTTCACCCCTTTCAAGATTTCTTTTGACATGAAAAAACATTTCAACATTAGCAGATTCCAGTTTTTGCTTCTGGGATGTATTTGCCACATATTTTTATTTTTGCTCATGTAGTCTTGGCCTACAACTATGTCTTTGGAATTTCTAATTACTTTGTGTTTCAGCATATTTAGTATCTCTATTTTAATATTTAGATCTTTGGTCCATTTCACTTTAATTTAATGCCTGGGGAAAGACATGGGTCTAGTTTTAGTTTCCAGCATTTGATAAGCCACATTTTCCAGCATGATTTATTGAGGAGGCTATCTTTCTTCCTGTGAAGATGTTTGACCCCTTTGTCAAAGATAAGGTGGCTGAGTGTGTTTGTTGTGACTGTCTCTTCTCATGTATTCTATTGATCTTCAAATCTGTTTTCATTCCAGTACAATGCTGATTTTATCACAATAGGTTTATAGTATAATTTTAAGTAAGTATTGTGATGCTTCCTGTCTCATCTTTGTTGCCTGGAATTCCATTTTCTATTCTAGGTTCTCTCTGGCTTGATATGAATGTTAGGAACAGGTTCTCTATATCTACAATGTGTGCTAATGATCTTTTGATTGGCATTTTCCTTAAATCTGTACAAAAATTTGGGGACAATGGACATTTTCACTGTTTGTTCTTCCCATCCATTCACAGGGAATGTCTTTCCATGTTCTAAAATCCTCTTAGATTTCATTTTTCAGAGTACTGTACTTTTGAAAGCATAGATTTTTACTTCTTTTGTTAGAATGATTTGTAAGTATTACATTTTGTTTCTGTTGCATAATATATAGATTCACTTATTTCTCTCTCAGTGAGTTTGTTATTTGTTTAGAGAAATGCTATTGATTTTTGACTTTTGATCTTGCATCAAATTACTTTACTGAGTTGGGTTATTACATCTAGAAAACTTTCTATAGAGTTTTGGGTATCTTCTATATATCATAGCACATCATCTGTGAATAATGATAATTTCACTTCTTCCTTTCCTGTCTTATTCCTTTAATTTCTCTCCCTTGTCTAATTGCTCTGGATAATGTTTCCAAAGCTATATTGAATAAGAGTGGTGATAATGGACATCCTTGTCTTGTTCTTGATTTTAGGTTGAAAGTTTTCATTTTGAGTCCATTTAGTAAGATTTTGGCTGTTGTTTTAACATAAATGGCTGTTATCAGATTGAGATAAAGATGATTTATCCCATTTTTTGTAGGATACTTATCATTAATGAATGTTGGAATTTTTCCAAAGTGTTTCTCCCTCTATTGAGATGATCATGTAATTCTTGCCTTTGGTTCTGTTGATAAAGTGTATTGAATTTATTTATTTTTGTATGTTGAACCACTCCTGCATTCCTAGAATGAATCCCACTTTATTATGCTATAATATTCCAGATGACTTGTTGCATTCTGTTTTCTGGTATTATATTGATGATTTCTGCATGTATGTTCATTAGGAAGATTGGTCTGCAATTCTCTTTGATGGCTGGATCTTTCTCTGTTTTTCTATCAGGATAATCCCTGCTTCCTAAAATGAGTTAGGAAGACTTACTTGTTTTTGAATTTCATTGAAGGGTTTGAGGAATGCTGGTATTAAGGCCTCTCTAATTTTATTGTAGAATTCAGCCGTGAAACCACCAGGACCTGGACATTTCTTTTCTAATGTTTTAATTATGTTTTCAATTTCATTAACTGAAAGTGGGCTCTTCTGTATATTCACATCTTCTTAATCCAGTTTTGGTAATGTATATGTTTCTAGGAATTTGTCATGTCTTCTGTGTTATCTAATCTATGAGAGTAAAGGTTTTCAAAGTAGGCATTGATGATCTTCAGCATTTCCACAGGTTCTGTAATGATTTCTTCATTTCCATTTCTTATTGTATTCACTTGAGTTTTTTTCTTTTTTCAAAACTTCTTGCATATCTTCTTTTGTTTCTGTTTTATTTTAAAGAGAATGATACAAAACAAAGCAAAGCAAATCAGAACACAACAGAACAATGCAAGCAGCACTGAAATTCAAAACAAGACAACAAGAAATAAACTGTGCTTATCATAATGTCTCTCATTTTCCTCAAAATAGTTTTCCATACCCTCACACACAATAAATTCAAACAAAACAAAATAATATAAAATTAGTAAAAATAAAATAATGAAATAATGGCAAGCCTTCAAAACCACACAATAGGAAAATCAACAATGGCTGCCACAATGTCTGTTATTTTCTTCAAAATAGCCATCCATTCCTTCACACATATTGAAATTACATAAAAGAATACAGACTAAAAGCAATCAATACATAAAATAAAACCATTATTGGACTTTAATCAAGATGACAGTTAATCATCAATGGCTGCAGTAATGTCTTGTTTTCTACAATGTAGCCATTAATTACATTGCACATAATAAAATCAATTTTTGTAAAGTCTTTTGGAGAATTTCTAGGGATGTATAAGCCAATACATATATATCTATCCTTTGTATATTGGAGGGAAAAACAACAAAACAAAATGATACAAACAGACAAGAAACAAAATATGCAAATAAATAACAATAACAAAGACAATGAGTATGGCTTTCAAAACAAGGTGTTAGAAAAATAAAAAAGGTTGTTATTTTGCATAGTTACCTTCAAGAGAGTTAGTCAAATTACCAGATATAGACATGCAAAATTGTTCTAATCCTATGAATGTGAAGGTTTTTTTCCAAGAATAATAGAATTAGTAATACATTCCTCTTAGCCATCTTAAGAATATATATACAAATTTATATCTTTTTTCTTTTCCTTTCCTTTATTTGTCCTTATCCATATCTGATTTATTTTTTCTCTTTTGAGCAGTTTGTTAACCTTTTCAATATTTATTGAAGGCTTTGCATCTTATTTACTATTTCACTTTCTTACACTAGGGAGATAATATGGTATTTACACATGTGAGTTGATTATTTCACCTATGAGTATGATCTCAAGCTGCACCTATTTACCTATATTTTTATTTGAAGGCAGTAAGATACAACATAACAAGACAGTACAAAACCAATAAAGACAATGCAATGAAATTTGTACAGAGCGTCACAGCATGATATTGGGATAACAGTAATAGCTGCCATAGTATATCTTTTTTTAAAAATTTTATTTAAAGAAAAAAACAGAATAAAGAGTAGCAACAATATAGAATTCCAAGGAGAAAAGGAAAGGAACAACAACAACAGCAAAAAAAAGACTAAGAAATTATTACTTGACAAATTACATACTGACTTCTTGGAAATAGTTGTTCAAATTACAAAGTTAAAACATGTAAAGTAGACATTCAAACAGCGAGACTGTTAACAGTTATGCTCCACAATCTGACAAAAACAGCAATATTGTCATCCATCTTACACACTCAAACATGCATGCAATTATATCAAAAGGGTAAAATTAAACACAACAAAACAGAACAAAGTGGGTCGCAAGAAAGCAATGTAAGAGCCATAAATTTCAAAGCTAGGCAATTGGAGATATTCACTTTCTATCATATTGACTCTTGTTTTCTTCCAAATAATTGCCCATATTGTCACATACAGGGAATTCACATGAAACAACATATTATGGAATTGATATGAGCAGGACAAGGAGGGCGTTTCAGGTCTTCAAGACCAGACATTAGGGAAGCCAAGAATGGCTGTCATAGTGTCTTGCACTCTCTTCAAAACAGCTGTCCATACCTTCATGTATGTTGAACTTAAACAAGACAAAGCAAGATAAAATCACTTTGAACAAAAAGTGATAGTTTTGCTGGATTTCACATCATGACATTATGGAATCAACACTGGGTACTGTGGTGTCTCTTTTTCTTCAAAGTAGTTGTTCATTTCAACATGTGTTATACAGTTGGTTCTCATAAACTGTTTATAAGCTCTACACATGCATGAGTCTCTACATGTATATCTATTCTTTCTGTATTAGAGAGAAAAACAAAATAAAGCAAGACAAAACAAAACAATTCCTAGAAAAGCATGAAGCAAAGTCATATAAAACCACAATACAAGGTGATCTATAATGGTTATCATGGTGTCTCAGCAGAGTATAGCAACACTAATAAAAATGAAGCATTGGAGACATTATAAGACTTCAAAAGCAAATAATAATCACACTGGGGTGGGTATCTTAGTGAATGTTGTCATCTTCAGTGTAGTTGCCTATACTCTTAGACTTGATGCTATCATTCATAACAGATTTAAATAAAATAAGTCAATACAGAGTAGCAATCTAACAAACCAGATTCAAGTAAGATCAGTCACAATAAGACAGTATAAGTTATACAGGGCTTCAGATTAAGTTGATAGGAAATTAAGGATGATTACCATAATATGTCCTCTTATTTTTGGGAAAGCTGACCATGTCCTCAAATATAGTGTAAGTAGACAAACTAAAACAGCATATAATCCATCTAAGCACAGTGATGAGAATAATGTAGATTTTAAATCTTGTTACCCCATTAACAATATCCTCTGCCTTCCATTTTTGGATAATTCCTCCCCTTTCACTCCCATGGTGTGCACTGCTTATTTTGTGCCCCACTGCCTCCCTATATAGAGCATTTCAATGGATCCTATCTCCTGATCTACTCTGCCTGTGTTTCTCTCTGTTAGTATTTCAAGGCCGTCTATACTAGAGATTACGGTCAATCTTCTCTACCTTATTTCTGCTATTCTGTTTTCTGCCATTGGTTGTCTATTTTTCTGTTTCTCTCCACCATCTGTCTCATTTACTGAGGCCTCTCTGCCACTGTTCCTGAAATGCTCATATTCTTTTTCTCTCTCTCTAGAATGTCCTTCAGTATTTTTGTAGGGTTGGATTCATGGTCACAAATTCTCTCAGTTCCTCTTTGTCATGGAAGCATCTTGCTTTTCCATTTATTTCTAGAGCAAGTTTTGTAGGATACATCAGTCTGGGCTGGAGGTTGTTCTCCTTCAGGGCTTGAATTATTTCACTCCTTGCTCTTCTTGACTTGAGGATCTGTGTCGAGAAATCTGCCGTGATTTTGATGGGTTTTCCTTTATAGGTGATCTGTTTCTTTTCTCTGATGGCTTTTAATATTCTGTTCTTATATCGAATTTCTGGGATCTTGATTATTATGTGTCTAGGTGTAGCTCTGTTTTGCTTGTAGTTGGATGGAGTTCTGCATACTTCATACATCTGCATATCATTTCCTTTTTTTATGTTTGGAAAGTTTTCCTTAATGATTTATGTGAATAGTCTTGCAATTCCTTTGTTTTGACTTCTGCTTCTTGATTCACATTCTTTATTCTTAATTTATAGATCCTCTTGTTGTCCTCTAGCCTTCCAATTGTTACTGCCTGCTCCCTTGTCATTTTTAAGAGATCTTCCCTTTCATGATCACACATTGCAAGCCTGTTTTCAATTTTTGATAGTCTATCTTTAGTTTCTTTCAAGCAGTTTTGCCAACCTTCTATGTAGCCTTTAGTTTCCTGAATCTCTTTGAATCTGCTTCATGAATTCTAGGTTTGCTTGATATTCTTCATTGATCATTTCTCTCCTTTTGTGTTCCTCTATTCTTCTGTATGTGTCTTCTTGAGAAATGCTGAGCCTTTATTTTATTAATCTACTTATCTCTTATTTAATTTGAATTAATATTTCAGTTTTGATCTCTTTTACGAAATCCCAAAGATATCTCTTTATGTCTGCTGATGCTGTGTTTGATGTTACATGTTTGCTGCCCTCAATCTATTTTGTATTTAACTCTCCTGGATCAATACTCCCAGGGTTGGGGGTTGGGGTTTTTTTCTTATTTCTCTCTCAAATCATGTTTTTTGTTCCTTCCATACAAGTGTATAGTGCAATTCTCAGCCCCTTTTCTTGTTGGTTAAGGTTCCTGTGGAGCATGCAGGCTAGGGTCTTCTGTCCTCTGCAGTCTGCTATCAGAGATTAAAGTTCAAGCAAAGGCCATGTGCATTGACTCCTCCCCTCTGGGGCAGCCAACATTTGTGGGCCTTCACTGCATCAGTGTGTAATGCCATGCTCAGGGAATTAATTTGTAGTGACCCACTGGGTCCCAGCCAGGGCCACAGCCCAGTCCACACAGATGCCACCAATCCACTTGCTGAGGGGAGTAAGCAACTGAGGCCACTTCCTTATGGAGTTAGGGCTGTCCTGCCCAAATCCAACATGTCATCCAGTTGATTGCTCCTTTCCTGTGGGAGGGTCCTTTTCCCATTGCTCACTACATGTTGATGCCAGTCCCTGAGAACTACTGGGCTCCCTGAACTCTGACCTCAGCACAGCTGCGGCAAATTCACGGTGCCTCTTGGTGGGTTGCATGCAGGGCTGGTTCCAGGCAAAATGTGCACAGGGCTGTTCAGCTCCATACTCGGAGCCACTCAAGTCATGCACATTGGCATGGGTTCGGATGCTCAGGTTGATCTTGGTCATGAATTCAGGTGGCTCAGTGAGAACACTGTGCTCACCAATCTGAGCTTCTCTAATGGTAGCCCTGGGACCTCATATTTGAGCACTTTCTTTCACTTCAGTTTCTTCCTGGGTTGAGAGAATCTATCTCCCTCTGTTTGGGTCTCTCCAGGGTGTTCTATTCTGGCATTTGAGCTGTCTCCCTCAGAGAGGATCCCTATCTTGCTACCTACCAGTCTGCCATCTTTTTGGAGTTTCTGCCATAGTATATCTTGTTATCTTTACAACAATTGTCCATTCAATATGATATAGCAAAATCCAACCAAAACAGAACATTATAAAACCTATCAAAACAAAATATTGAATAGAACAAAACAATCAGAGCAAAGCAAAACAGTGAAAACAATGTTGGTCTCAAAGAGAAGGCAAAAGAAATCCTTTATATATTTGCTATACTGCATATGATCATTCTCCTAAGAGATACTCAGAGTTCTGACCTTCAGTTGCTAACCAGGAGTTGGGGGGGGTGGCATGTTTGATTCTCAACTCATACCCCCATAGGCTCATGAGAGACACTGACTGGTTCCCTTCTTGGCTTGCCTGCTGCAGGAAGATGTGGCTTTCTTACTCAACACCCTAAATTTCAATATGGCTGGATCACTGGAGATGCTGACTGGTTCTGCTCCTGGCTCACCCACCACAACCACTTACCAGGAAAGGGGGTATGCTGCTTTCTAGCTCAGCACCCTAAGTTCCAACATGGCTGGATCTCAAGTGATGCTGACTGGTTCTCCCATCCATTTACTTATAAAAGCCTCAACGTGATCATCCTCTATAACTGACTAGTACTTCGTTGTATAAAATACTACATCTTTTTTAATCAGTTCCTCAGTTGGTGGGCATTTGGTTTGTTTTCAAGATATGGCTATTACAAATTGTGTTGCTATAAACATGGGTGCACTTGTGCCACTATGGGGTGATGTTTTCACTTCATCTGGGAATCTTCCCATAGCAGAATAGCAGTGTCAAATGGAACTTCCAATCTCAGCTTCTTGAGGAACCTCCAGACTGATTTCCACACTGGTTGTACCAGTCTAAACTCCCAATAACAGTGCAGAAGTGTTCTTTTTACTACATACCCTCTAGCATTTGTTATTGGTGATTTCTTGATCCTAGGCATTCTTTCCAAATTGAGAAAGAATCTCAGTGTGGTTTTAATTTGCATTTCTCTAATGAGCAATGATGATAAACATTTTTTTCATGTATTTATTGGCCATTTGTATTTCTTCAGCTAAAAAGTGTGTATTAGTTTCAGATGTCCACTTGTGGGTTGGGTTTTTAAACTGTGGTAGCCTGATGATTTTAATTCTTTATATAGTCTAGATAGATTTGTCTGAGGAACAGTTGACTAAGATATTTTCCTAATTTGTGGCCTTCCTTTTCACTCTGTTGGAGATGAGAAGATACAGTCACAAATACAAACACACCCGGCAACCTCATTTTTTATAAAGGGATCAACCAAATATCCAACAGTGTGAAGAGAAAACCCACAAATTGAGACAATATCTTAGCCACATGTCCCTAAGACAAAGGACTTCTATCTAGAACTTATAAAGAATTAAAAAAATCAGGCCCACAAAATTCAAGGATCTAATCTAGAATGGGCATCAGAAATGAAAACATACTTCTCAGATGAATAAATACAAATGTCAAAGGAATATATGATAAAATGATCAACATTAATGTTCATTAGAGAAATGCAAATTAAAACAACACTGAGAACCAATCTTACCCCAGAAAGAATGGCCAAGGTCAAGAAACCAACCAACAACAAATTCTGGAGGGGTTGCAGGAAAAAACAGACACTTATGCACTGTTGGTGGGAGTGTAAGCTGATGCAGTCACTATGCAGATAAGTGTGGAGATCCCTCAAAATCTAGAATTAGAAATGTCATTTGACCCCGGTATCCGAGTTCAGGGCATTTTCTCAGAAGAATTTAAAACATCATATCTCAGTCATATATGTGCATCCATGATTATAGTAATATTCAAATCTTGGAAACAGCCCAAGTGCCCATCAATCAAGTAGTGGATAAAGAATAATGTGGTAATTTTATGCAATGTAATATTACTCAGCTATAAAGGAAGGTTGCATAGAGACTTTTATAAATAAATGGATGTAACTTGAGGCCATACTCATAAGTGAAACAAACCAAACTCATTTGTATAAATACTGTATTGTCTCCCTAGTGCAAGAAACTAAAAAATTATAATTGTTCCAAAATCTACAATCAATGCTGTGTAATTGTAAGACACTGTTCAAAGAGGAAAAGTAATTGGAAAAGGGGAAATGAGTAAAGAAGGAAAAGGAAGGCAAAACACATAAATTTGTGTGTGTGTGTATATATATACATATATATACATAAATATACATATATGATAGTTAAACTGTGTATACTACTAATTGTATTAGTTAATGGAAAAGAACAGTTAATATTCATATGTTTAGATCAACTTTAGATGTCTCTATCTGTTAACCTATGCAATATGCATAGGTTGAAGGTAACAATATGCCATATTGCAATAAAAATCTTGTTTTGTAAACCCAATCTGTTGTTATATTTGGTTTCTTCTTCTTGTTTGTCTGTACTGATTTTTTTCTGTGTGTTTAAATGTTGAATTAAAAACATGGTTTCACAGAGAATAAAACCACACAAAATGAAACAAATTACAGCCAATAGAAACAAAACAATGAGAGTGAAACAGAACTATAGTACATGAAAAAAAGAAATCAACAATGGCTACCATAATGGCTCTACCTTTCTTCAGAATAGCTGCCCATTCCATCCAACATAATCAAAACAAACAAAGCAAAACAGAATAAAATCAATCAAAATAAAATGAGGAAAGTGACACAGAACTTCAAAACAAGATATTATGAAATCAACAATGACAACTATAATATCTTGTTACTTTCAAAAAAGTTGCCCATACCATCAGACATAATAAAATCAAATAGAACAAAACAGAATGAAACAAAACAAAGCAATGCAAACAATAGATGACTTCAAAACAAGATGTTAGGAAATAAACAATGCCTACTACCTTTCCTTTTTAACATCTTTCTTCTTCTTTCATTTTCACAATATTTGATGCACATTTTGGATTCCAATAACTAATTCACTTTTTACACTAGGGAGAGAACATGATGTTCACTCATGTAATTCTGAATAATTTTGCCCATCTGCATGATCTCAAGTTGCATCTGTTTACCTACAAAAACTTTGAGATTATCCCTCTTAATAGCTGAGTAGCATTTAAAAATTTTTTTAAAAATTTTATTTTAAAAGGAAGTAAAATTAAATACAACAAAATAGAACAGAACGGGACATAAGAAAGCATAAATTTCAAAGCTAGACAACCAGAGATCTTCACTATCTGTCATATTGCCTCTTGTTTTCTTCCAAATGGCTATCCCTATCTTTGCATATGGGGAGCTCATAATAAATAACATAGCCAATCTTTTCACAAGATGTGTAGTTCACTGGCTCCCACTTGCTAAGCAGGGGGGAGGGGGAGGGGGACATGGGATGGGGGACAGGATGACATGAGATGTGTGACTTTCAGCCCACATGCCAGCAGGATCATAGCCACCCCCCAGAGAGGGGAAGAGCTCCTTGCTCTCCCAGCACACCCAGGCAACTGCATGGTGCAGGTCCCGACGTGCCACGGTCTCTCTCCTTTGGGTTGCCGAAAGTCTGCCACACTCTCAGGGGCCCCCCAGAGAGGGGAGGAGCTCCTTGTTCTCCCAGCACCCTGAGTCAACCGCACTGTGCAGGTCCCGATGTGCCAGGGTCTCCTTCAGGCTGCTGAAAGTTGGCTACATAGGAACTCTTCTGCACTGTTGGTGGGAGTGTAGACTGGTGCAACCACTGTGGAGGTCAGTCTGGAGATTCCTCAAAAAGCTGGGTATGGAAGTCCCATTTGACCCAGCTATTCCGCTTCTAGGCATATTCCCAGAAGAACTGAAAACATCATACCACAGTGATATATGTGCACCCATGTTTATAGCAGCACAATTCGTAATAGCCAGATCTT